>VKOC01048238.1:0-43765 GCA_009364415.1 Spea multiplicata | reverse complement strand
TACATACAGAAAACACTACATGGTGTCAGAAGTGCTGAACAAGTCACTTGCCTGAGGATATTGCTACAAGGACTTTATTTACAGCTTATACAGCATCAGCATGGAGTTTTTCAAACCACCAGACCCTCTGCAGTTCACAGGAAATGTAAGTGAAAACTGGAGGAGATGGGAGCAGAGATTTTTAATTTATGCTGAAGCAGTTGAACTTTATAAGAAGGAGCAGAAGACTCAGATTGCCATAGCCCTACATGTTGTGGGTGGGGAAGGACAAGAGGTTTACAACACACTGGAATCAGCCTTGCCTGTTGAAAGAACCTTAAATTCAGTGCTGAAGTTGTTCAGGGACCACTGTAATCCAAAGAAAAATGTTGTGTTTGAGCGACACCAATTTTGGACACATCCACATCTGGAGGGGCAAGGTATTGAAAGATATATGACAGAACTAAGAGTGAAGGCAAGAGACTGTGAATTTGGGACTATACTTGATGACATGTTAAGAGACAAATTGGTTTTTAGTGTTACTGATGCCAGACTTAAAGAACGTCTGCTCAGAGAGACTGACCTCACACTTCAAAAGGCAGTAGAGATGTGTCAGGCTGCTGAAGCCACAAAAGCCCAGGTTCAAGTTATGGCTGCAAACATGTCAGCAAGCGCTTACCAGCCTATTCACTCATTGGAGTACAAATCTACTCTCTCTAAGCCAGCAGAGGCTACTAGAGGCAGCAAGTACAAACCTCACTGTGCTACAAGGGCTGAGCAACAACATAATGTGTGCCCTAAGTGTGGCAGGGTTCACCCACCTCAAAGATGCCCAGCATTTGGGTGTGTTTGTTACACATGCAACAAAAATAATCACTTTGCAAAATGCTGTAAATCCAGGAGCCAGAAGGGTGAGATAGTAAAAACAGTTGAGACTTTATTTATTGGGGCAATACTGAGAGATAAGACTTTTAACCAAGGAAAAGGACACAAACTAAACCACTCAGCATGGTTCTCTGAGGTGCAAATCAATGGTGCACCCATTAACTTCAAGTTAGATACTGGTGCTGAGGCAAATGTGTTACCTCTCACTCTCTTCAAAAGGATTCCTGGACAGCTACCCATCAAAAAGACAAACACTACTTTAGTAGCCTATGGGGGATCCCGGATCCACCCAAAAGGCATTGTGTATCTAACCGCAGCCACTCCCACACACACAGCAGAGCTAGAATTCTTTATCACACAATGCTCCACACTTCCATTGTTGGGAAAAGCTGCATGTCAGGAACTGGATTTGCTTCGTAAGGTCCACACAGTCTCTGCACAAACCATCCGCACAAAAGATGATCTGATAAAATGTTACCCTGATGCTTTTCGGGGAATTGGGCAATTTAAAGGAACTTACCACATCTACTTAGACCCAAATGTGGCTCCAGTCGTTCATGGCTGCAGGAAAATCCCATTTGCAATACTGGGAAGGCTTAAAGAGACCCTCATGCAGTTAGAAAAGGATCAGATCATTGCTAAGGTACACACGCCCACCGACTGGGTCAACAGCCTTGTTGTCACAGAAAAGAAGAATGGCACTCTGAGGGTATGTTTGGACCCCCGTGACCTTAACAAAGCTATAAAGCGCCACCACTACAATATCCCTACTGCTGAGGATGTACAGAGCCAGCTTGCTGGCAAAACCATATTTACCATCCTTGATGAAAAGGATGGTTACTGGCAGGTCAAATTAGACACAGAGTCATCAGAACTGTGTACTTTCAATTCCCCATGGGGACGCTTCAGATTTTGCAGGATGCCATTTGGGATAAAGTCAGCCAGTGAAGTATTTCAGCAGAAGAATATGGAGATTTTTGGGGACATCCCAGGTGTGCATATAATAGCTGATGACATGATCATTGCTGCATCATCACATGAGGAACATGATCGAATCCTGAGCCAGGTGATGAACCGAGCATTAAACGAGAACATCAAGTTTAATCCGGACAAAATCCAATTCAAAGTATCAGAAGTCCGATATATGGGACATGTCATCACACCTGCAGGAGTTCAGCCTGATGCTGAGAAAGTCCAAGCAATTAGCAAAATGCCTGACCCTGAGGATAAAAAAGGTCTGCAAAGATTTTTGGGCATGGTCCGGTATCTTGCACAATATATACCAGGGGAGGCAGAGATTACAGCACCATTGAGGAAGTTACTCTGTAAAGACATTGTTTGGCAGTGGGGCCCAGAGCATGCTAAAGCAGTACAGTGCTTAAAACAGGCACTGATTGAGGCTCCAATATTGAAATTTTTTGACCCAACAAAAGCAGTGGTGATTCAGGCAGATGCATCTAAATCGGGCCTGGGGGCTTGCTTACTTCAAGATAACTGCCCCATAGCATATGCATCTAGAGCGATGACTACCACAGAGCAGAATTATGCCCAGATAGAGAAAGAACTCTTGGCAATTGTTTACGCTACTAAAAAGTTCCATCAGTTCATATTTGGCAAAACCATTACAGTGCAGTCTGACCATAAGCCTCTTGAAGCTATACTTACTAAACCGCTAAGCAAAGCGCCAGCAAGACTCCAAAGAATGCTCTTACAACTGCAGAGATATGACCTGGTGATTTCTTACACTGCTGGGCGTGACATGCTTATTGCTGACACCCTTTCCAGGGCCACTGTGGATCCCCCAGATTCAGAAAAGGATATGTTATCTGAAGAAAAGGTAATTTATACACTTTCAGCATCAGAAACTATTGGGACTGAGATGTTATCTTATTTACAGAAGGCCACAGCTGAAGATAAATGCTTATCGGAAATTAAACATCTTCTATATCATGGTTGGCCACAAAGAAAAAGGCAACTTCATCCAAGTCTTCAGCCATTTTGGCAATTTAAGCACTTGCTGCGCAAGGAGGATAATCTCCTTTTGCTTGGTGAAAAGATTGTGGTTCCTCAGAATGCTCGCAGAACAATCCTGGAGAGTCTGCACGAGTGCCATCAAGGTATACAGAAAACCAAAATGCGGGCTCGGATGATCCTATTCTGGCCCAGCATGTCCAAGGACATTCATCAGATGGTAGAGACCTGCAAGATTTGTGCTAGTTATCTACCTGCGAACCAAAAAGAGCCATTACTCTCGCACAAAATTCCTCATCTTCATTGGCAAAAACTGGCAATGGACATTTTTGATTGGAAAGGGTGCTCTTTCCTTGTGATAGTGGACTATTTTTCCAAATACCCTGAAGTGTTAAAGATGTCTGATAAGTCATCATCAACCGTTATTGGCAAACTAAAAGCCACCTTTGCTAGACATGGCATCCCAACAGAAGTAATCAGTGATCATGTACCCTTCGCCAGTGCCGAGATGAAGGCATTTGCTACAGCATGGGGGATAAAGTTTACTCACTCTAGTCCTGGGTACCCACAATCTAATGGACTAGCAGAAAGGACAGTAAAAACTATTAAACTCATGCTCCAAAAGACATGGGAATCGGGGGTGGATCCTCATATTGGGCTTTTAGAGCTACGCAACACTCCAATCACTGGAATGGCCTATTCCCCCGCACAGCTCTTAATGGGTCGGACTCTTCGAACCAAGTTACCTGTTGTGGCTGCTGCATTAAAGCCCCAGATTCCAAAGAATGCACACCGGGGATTGAGAGACATTCAGCGCAGGCAGAAAGTTTATTATGATCATGGCGCCAAGTTACTACCAGCCTTCCAAAAAGGGGATGCAGTGCGTATGGAGACATCAGTTGGTTGGCAGCCTGCAAAGATATTATTTGTTGGTCCTGAGCCAAGATCTTATGTAATTGAAACACCGGATGGCAGAAAGTACAGGAGAAACCGGCGTCATCTCAGGATGGATAATACATATGATCAAGACCACTCAGAGCCACAGGTACTTGTAACTAAAAGTAGAGCAGAGTCGACAATCACACACGATACAGACTTGGAGGCTGAAGTGCCAGGTTCAGATGGAGACCAAGGAGACCAAGTCCCTCTAGAGTCTACAGAAGCTGCTTGCAAAACATCCCGATCTGGAAGAGTAATACGCCCTCCTGAGAGACTGAAAGATTATGTTATAGGATAAAGTATATTTAGCTTCATTTTTATAGTTTCTTTACTGTTCAGTAATGTATGTTTAAAAGGGGGGATTTGAAAATAGTTTGGGAGATGTGGTATACTGTTGCTTTAAGAAAGGACACTCTGGACTGTTTGTGGGGAACTCTATGGTCAGTGGCCATTTTTAAGTTGTAGTTCAGTTGACAGTTTGAATGTTATGTTTTGGATCTGAGCTGAATAAAGAACTGCTCTGTATAACTACTATCAAGTAGTGCTGGCTCCTGCTCTCCATGTTAAATACTACATACAGAAAACACTACACCACTGAGCGCCAAAGTGTGCTTCTCGGCCTTTTGGCTAAGATCAAATGAGTTCCTGTGAGAGAGGGAAAGCTCGGTCCTCTGGCCTTAGGCCTGGGATAGCATGAAGCCCCAATTTGTCCCCCGTCTTTGGTCCAAGACTGGGCACTGTGCACTATGGTGTTTGTGTGAGGATAAACGCACTTCACTTTTTTCTGCATGCCCTAGTAAGTACGTTTTGCACTTTGGACGCCTCCGTGCATTTTTTTATATTTGCATATCTCCACCTAGTATTCCCACAAAACTTTTGGCCTGGAGTGATTTATACCCTGTGTCCTTGTTTGCATATCTCTGCCCAGAATTCTCAAGGAGCTATCCTTATTTGCATATCTACATCTAGTATTTGCAGAAATCTCTGTTTATATATCCCTGCCTAGTTTTTCCACATTGCCTTCAGCCCAGATTTCTCACCTCAGCTCCCCTGAGAGCTCCTTTGATCTGTTTATTTTTGCATATCTCCTCCTAGTATTTCAAGAGAGCTTTTAGTACAGTGTGTTAAAGACTCATTATTTGCAAGTCTCCACCACAGATTCCCAAATTGCTCCCTGGCCTTTGTCCTTCTTTGCATATCTCCACCCATGGCTTTTGATAAAAGAGTATGTTAACCCCTTGATAGCAATTGATGTGCCACACATATCGCAAGTTTCAACACATGGAAAAACAGATTGACGATTGCTTCCTTCTCCAACACCTGCAGCAGTGGCCTTATCTGGTTGCTCCACGGAGCGGCAAAGTGTGCTTCTCTGCCTTTTGGCTAAGATCAAATGAGTTCCTGTGAGAGAGGAAAAAGCTTGGCCCTCTGGACTGAATCCTGAGATTTGCATGAAGCACCAAGGTCAAAACTGGGCAATAGCCAGATCATCACTTGGGTGGGGGAGCACCCGGATAACACCAGAAGGCCAGGGCCCAGCAGTCCCCCTAGAGCTTCTGTGGGGGGTCACTCGGATCCTGCCAGAAGGCCAGGGCCCAGCAGTTCCACCTTGAACTTCTGTGAGGGACCACCCGGATCCTGCCAGAAGGCCAGGGCCCAGCAGTTCCACCTTGAACTTCTGTGAGGGACCGCCCGGATCCTGCCAGAAGGCCAGGGCCCAGCGGTCCCCCTGTCCCCCTTGAACGTGCATCTGTATGAGACCACACGGATCCTGCCAGAAGCCAGGGCCCCCTTTGAACATCTGTGAGGGACCGCCCTGGAATCCTGGCCAGAAGGCACAGGGCCACAGCGTCCCCCTTGAACACTTGAGGGACCCACCCGGATCCTGCTAGAAGGCAGGGTCGGTCATTGAACACTGTGGAGGGACCGGCCGGAATCCTGCCAAGAAAGGGCCAGGGCCTCGCGGTCCCACTTGACACTGTGGGGACCGGCCGGATTCCGCCAGACAGGCCAGGGCCAGCCGGTCCCGACTTGAACATCGTGAGGACCACCCGGATCCTGCTAGAAAGGCCAGGGCCCAGACGGTGCCCCTTGAACATTCTGTCGGAGGACGCCGGATCTGCCAGTAAGCCAGGCCCAGGGTTCCCCTTGAACATTGTGAGGGACGTCCCGGATCCTGCCAGAAGGCCAGGGCCCAGCGGTCCCCCTTGAACATCTGTGAGAGACCGCCCGGATCCTGCCAGAAGGCCAGGGCCCAGCGGTCCCCCTTGAACATCTGTGGGGGACCGCCCGGATCCTGCCAGAAGGCCAGGGCCCAGCGGTCCCCCTTGAACATCTGTGGGGGACCGCCCGGATCCTGCCAGAAGGCCAGGGCCCAGCGGTCCCCCTTGAACTTCTGTGGGGGACCGCCCGGATCCTGCCAGAAGGCCAGGGCCCAGTGGTCCCCCTTGAACTTCGGTGGGGGACCACCCAGAAGGCCAGATCCCAGCAGTCCCTTTTGAACTTCTGTGAGAAACTGCTTGGATTCTGCCAGAAGGCCAGGGCCCAGCAGTCTCCCTTGAACAGTTGTGGGGGGACCGCCCAAATCCCACCAGAAGGCCAGAGCCCAACAGTCCCCATTGAACTGTGCAAAATTCCTAATATTTTATTTTGTCAAATAATGATAAAGCCTGACTATTTCATCTTTTATGGAACTTGTCAGCATGAGGTTGTGATCCAAGACTGGGCGCTGTGTAGAATCATTTTATGTGGGGTTAAGCACTTTTTACACTTCAGACGTTTTATTTTTGCATGCACTAGCCCCCATCCTTTTAGGGCAGGTGTGCGTGAAAATTTTTATCACACCAACCTAAAGGGTCGGGCTTCCATTGGAAGCACAGTATGTAAAAAAAATAGTTTTTGTTTTGTTTGTCCCTTCTCTTTTTTTTGTTGTGCTGATGTTTGAGGAGAATGTTTTTTAAATACAAAAATTCAGAAAGCACAGTAGAAGATTGAGTCAGGTCCCCTGAAAATGTCTGTTTTTATCTGGTAAGGAGGGGAATTTGGTAGGTATTTTGAAATAGTAAAACTCTATTTGCATATATTGACTTATAACACACACAAAAAAAACCATAAATGCATTGGGTATTTCTAAAATCAGGACAGATATAATCTATTAGCAGCTTTCATTAGCTTTTGTAGATGAGTAATAGTAAGCATATTTTTTTATTTAGTAAATTAGTTGATATAACATATATTTTGTGTGAGTTCAGAAACAAGAGAGAAAGAAAATTACAGCTAAACACGAGCACCGCAGAAATGTTAAAACAGCCATTGTCACAAACAGTACAAAATTTTGTTTTTTAATAAAAAAAAAATAAATTTAATAATAATAAAAAAAATATTTTAAAAAAGCTCTGTCCTTAAAGCTTGAAATGTCCTTATTTGCATGCTTCGGCCTAGAATTCACAGATTTCTCCATGACCTGTGATCCTATTTGCATGTATCAGCCCAGAGTACGGCCTACCCACAGTCCCTATTTACAAATCTCCGCCTAGTATTCACACAACGCTTTCTACCCCGACTCTGCCCATCGGATAACAGGGTTTACACCACTCTGCGCTGAAAGTTGTCTTGGAATACTAGGTGGAGATATAAAAATAAATATGCAAATGCTTAGCAGCATGTGACACAAAAAAGGTGAAGTGCACTTAACTTCACACCAACACCATAGTGCACAGCGCCCAGATTTCAACCAAACACCAGGGACAGATTGCAACCTCGGGGCTTCATGCTATCCCAGGCCTAAGGACAGAGTTTTGGTCCAATGTGTTTTTTATATTGTGCTCTTATTTCTCTGACTCCCCATAGTATTCCTACTCGCTTCATGGCCCCTGTCCTCATTTACATGTCTCCACCTAGTATTTCCAGAGTCCTTTACAGAGCCTATCAGACCTGAGCCCAGAATTCCCAAAGTTCTTTCTGATAGGTGTCCTTATTTGCATATCTCCACCTAGTGTGCCCACAGTGCTTTCGGGCCGGAGTGCTTTACAAACCATGAATGTCTGACTTTTACCCGGAATTCCCTGAGTGCTTTATTTCCTCTGTCTGCATTTCCATTTTTTTGCCCAAAATCTCCTGAGAGCTTCATGATCTGTGTCCTTATTTGCATATCTCCACCTAGTATTCCCACTGGGCCTATGACCCTGCACTTTTTTATGCATGACTCCACCTATCAGAAAAACAGGGTTTAAAGCAGTCTGTGCTGAAATTTGTCTTGGAATACTAGGTGGATATATGCAAATTAGGATAGGGTTTAAGACAATCTGGGCTGAAAGCACTTTGGGGATACTAGATGGAGATATGTAAATAAAGACACAGACCAGAAAGCACTCTGGGAATTCTGTGCTGAGGTTGGATGGAAAAGGTAAAGTATTCTGGAGAGTTGTCCACACCTAGAATTCCTAGGATGCTTTTAACCCTCTGTCTTGATTTGCATATCTCCGCCTAGTATTCCCTCATAGATTTTGGCCGACAGTGCTTTATACCCTTTCCTTGTTTGTATATATCCACCCATTAATGCCAGGCAGCTTTTAGCCCATAGTAATGTCTGCCTACCAACTTATTTACATATCTCCACCTAGTATTCAGAAACTGCTTTCTACCCTGTGTCCTTATTTGCATTCTTCCTAATAGCGTTCTCAAATTTCTCCATGACCCTATTTGCATGTCTCAGCCTAGATTCTGATTTGTGTCTATATTTGCATATCTCCACCCAGAGTTCTCAGGAGCTTTCTGCCCAGAGTAATGTCTACCAGGTGTCCTTATTTACATATGTATGCCTGCCATCTGTTATTATTCGCATGTCTCCACCTAGTATTTCCATAGAACTTTCCAGAGTTCTTTAAACCCTGGCCATCTGACCTGCGCCCAGAATTCCCTGAGTGCTTTCTGATCTATGTCCTTATTTGCATATCTCCGCCTAAAAGTCCCACAGTGCTTTCGGGCCAGAGTGCTTTAACCATGTCAGACCTCTGCCCGGGATTCCCAGAGTGCTCTATATCCGCTGTCTGTATTCCATATCTCTGCCCAAAATCTCCTGAGAGCTTCTTGACCTAATTTACATATCTCTGCCTAGTATTCCCACAGAACTTTCTGCCTAGAATGATAGTCTGACCTTGTTTGCATATCTCCACTCAGTACTCCCAAAGAGCTTTCATCCCAGAGTAAGCTCTATCCACTATCCTTATTTGAATATCTCCGCCCAGAATTTACAGAAAACTCCAGAGTGTTTGAAACCTGTCTGCATTCAGCCCAGGATTCCCAGAATGCTTTCTATCCTTCGTCCTTATTTAAATATATCTGCCTAGAATTACCAGACTGTTTTCTTATCTGTGTCATTATTTGCATGTCCACGCCTAGTATTCTTACAGGGCCCTGGGATGATGGTTTCAGTAGACCGACTTATCTCCGCCTGGTATTCCCACAATGCTTTATATCCTATGTTTTTATTTGCATGTCTCCGCCTAGTACTTCCAGATAACTTTTAATACAGAGTGCTTTAAACTCTGTCTTTATTTGCATGTCTCATCAAAGATCCTACCGGTGTCTTTATTTACATATTTCCGTCTAGTATTCCCACAAAGCTTTCTTATTTGCATGACTCCACCTGTCAGAAAGACAGGGTTCAAAGCACTCTGTGCTGAAAGTTGCTTTGGAACACTGGGCGGTGATATGCAAATAAAGTCACAGATCAGGAAGCATTTTGAGAAATCTGGGAAGTGGTAAAATGGCAACATTTTGGAAAGTTCTCTACTTTTCTCACCTGTGTCCTTATTTGCATATCTCCGCCTAGTATTTCCATAGTATTTTCTGCCTATAGTGCTTTATACCCTGTGTTAAGTTTATTAATACAATAAGAAAACGATAAAACAGGTTGATGCCTCTTTTTACAGGAATTCGTAGAAAGATGATAAGTAGTACTGGGACGCAGCACAGGGCAATGCACGTTACAGTACAACTTCATTGTTTTATACCCTGTGTCCTTAATTGCAAATTCCAACAACAACGCCTGACCTTGTTTGCATATCTCCACCCAGAATTCCCAAAGAGCTTTCATCCCAGATTAATATCTATCCTTATTAGTATGGCATAGTATAGTATTACTGCCAAAAAAATTTCCAGAGTGTTTTAAAGCCTACCTGCCTGACCACATCCCAGAATTATTAGAGTATTTTCCATTCTCTGTCACTATTTGCATATCTCCACCCAGAATACTATGAGTGCTTCTTGATCTGTTTTGTCATTTGCATAGCCCCACCTAGTATTCTAAAATATTTAAATTCTCTACCTACAATACCCCAGGTTTTTCCGTGACTTGTTATCTTATTTGCATATCTCCACCTAGTACCCACAGGGTACAGTTGCTGCCAGGGCTGGAATGGCCCACCGGGGTACCGGATAATTTCCCGGTGGGTCGGCCGGTCTGTGCATAGTGCCCCATGATATGCCTTTTAACTGCCTATATGCCAGAGTGGCATATCGAGTTATAAGCCATTTCTGGAGGCAGAGGGGCATGTAGGGGGTTAAAAGGCAAATCATGGGGCAGAGTGGCATATAGGAGGGTATAAGGCATATCAGTAAGGCAGAGTGGCATATACAGGGGTATAAGGCATTTCTGGGGGCAGATGTGCATAACCGGGGGGGGCAGGTTGGCAAATACAAAGGACAGAAAAACAAAAAAAATATTTTCTCAATCATAGCTTTTAAATTCTTTAATAAAGAAATAAAAGTTTCTTACAAGAATATGGTGAAGAATAATGTGATCGCTGTTTTGTTCCACTGAATAAAATGGAACTTTTTCATCTAAAAATGTTTTCAGTAGAAAATGTTTTGATTCCATTCTGTGTATGTATTTCATTTATTACAGCCTCTTAACATTTTTGCTTTCTGGCATTTTAATACAAATAATGTGATAAAAAGAATGTTTTATAGTTATTTGTATGGCACATAGTGTGACTCGGGTGTGTATAAGAGCTGTGTGTGGGTATAAGAGCTATACTACAGTATAAACTATATGGGGCTGGTCTCCCAGTCCAGCCCTGGTTTCTGCTGTACTGACTAAATGTTCAGGGACTCAACAATGCCAAAATCTGCAGCCATGGCCCAGTATGCCTGTTCCATTGAGCGGCAAAGTGCGCTTCTTGGCCTTTTGGCATGAAGCCCCAATTTGTCCCCAGTCTTTGGTCCAAGACTGGGCACTGTGCACTATGGTGTTTGTGTGAGGTTAAGCACTCTTCACTTTTTTTCTGCATACCCTGGTAAGCACGTTTTGCACTTCGGTCCCCTCCATGCACTTTTTATATTTGCATATCTCCGCCTATTATTTCCACAGAACTTTCGGACTGGAGTGCTTTATACCCTGTGTAATGTCTATCCACTATCCTTATTTGCAAATCCCTGGCTAGTATTTACAGAAAACTCTGTTAGAACACCATTTGACCTCAGCCCAGACCTCAGACCTCAGCCCAGAAATCCCAGAATGCTTTCTATCCTTCTTCCTTATTTAAATTTCTCTGCCTAGAATCCCCTGACTGCTTCCTGCTCTGTGTCCTTATTTGTTACTTTTCAGTTGTTATACGATTTACACTATATATATTTGTTTTTTTCCCTATATGTACCTGCGCCCCAACATCTGTATATCTTATTTGTATGTTTGCCTAGTGTTCTACAGGGCCCTGTGTCAAGGTTTCATTAGACCCACTTGTAATTTGCATATGTACACCCAGAATTCCCAGGGAGCTTTTTTATGTCTATCCACTATTCTTATTTGCATATATCCGCCTAGTATTCCCACAATACTTTATATTCTGTGCTATTCTTTGCATGTCTCTGCCCAGAATTCACAGAGCGCATTAAAGCATGACCTTATTTGCATATCCCCACCCAAAATTCCCAGGTTGCAGTCCAAACTGATATCTATCCTTATTTACATATCTCCGCCTACTATTCCCACAGTGCTTTCTGATCTGTGTCTATATTTGCATATCCCTGCCTAGTGTTCTTACATTGCCTTCAGCCCAGACTTCTTTACCATGAATGTCCGACCTCAGCTCCCCTGAGAGATTCTTTGATCGGTTTATTTTTTGCATATCTCTGCCTAGTATTCCAACCTTAATGCTGAGATAGCATGAAGCCCTGAGGTCAAAACATGTCCCCAGTCCAACACTGTGTGCGATCATGGTGTACGGTGATTTTGCACCCCTCCATGGACTTTTTTTTTTGCGTTTTAGGTTAGATGTGCGTGAAAAATTTTATCACACCAACCTAAAGGTCTGGAGCCCCCCCCCTTTCTACTTGTAAAGAAGAAAGAAACAAAGAGAGAAAAAAACCCCAAAACCCCAAAACCCCAAAATATGAATGAATTGTCTATTTCTAAGGCTTTTCTTTCTCAATGACCTGTGATCTTATTTGCATGTATCAGCCCAGAGTATGGTCTACCTACATTCCCTATTTACATATCTCCGCCTTGTATTCACACAAAGTTTTCTACCCCGACTCCATCGGACGGCAGGGTTTAGAGAACTCTGTGCTGAAATACTAGGCGGAGATATGCAAATAAAGACACTGATCAGAAAGCACTCTGGGAAATCTGTGCAGGGTTAAAGTATTCTGGAAACTTCTCCGTTCTCCCTGACCTATGTACTTATTTGCATATCTCCGCCTAGTATTCTCACATTGGTCTGGTTTTTTTTAAGCCCCGAGGCCTGTGGCTCTACAGTCAAGAAAAAAGGCCGCAGTGGACACCAGGTCCCTTCTTCCTTTTCTTTGGGGGTCTTCTTGGTCCCTCCCAGAAAAGGTGAGGACCTCTGGGACGGTTGCTAGAGGATTAGTTTAGAGGAGCCGGCTCCATTTTGGCTTTTCTGTGTACAAAAAAACGTGTATTGTGTTGCTCAAGCAGCTTGTATCAATCAAATTTCAATAAAAATTAAAGGAAGTGAAAATACCCACATGCCCTGTGCAAAAAAACAGTGCAATCATGTACAAAAATACTCCCCATGAACTCTCCAGCACTTACACTGCTGTGATCATAAATAAATAAAATAAAAAATATAAATGTACCCTGTATACACCGCACACCGAGCCATAAGGCTGGGGCTAGGATATACAAAAATAAAAGTGTGACATGTGACACAAAATAGGTGAAGTGCATTTAACTTCACACCAACACCATAGCGCACAGCGCCCAGATTTCAACCAAAGGTCAGGGACAGATTGCAACTTCGGCCTAAGGCCAGTGTTTTGGTCCAATGTATTTTCTATATTGTGCACTTATTTCTCTGACTCCGCCTAGTATTCCTACTCGCTTCGTAGCCTCTGTCCTAATTTACATGTCTCCACCTGGTATTCTCACACTTGGCCCAAGTCTGACCTTGTTTGCATATCTCCGCCCAGAAATTCCAGGCAGCTTTTAGCCCAGAGTCTCTCCACTATCCTTATGGAACTTTTTCATCTAAACATATTTGCAGTAGCAAATGTTTTGATTCCATTATGTCTAATGTATTTCATTTATTAGGGCCTTTTAACACTTTTGCTTTCTCCACTATCCTTATTTACATATCTAATTGTAAGTCCCAACAGCAACAGTCTGACCTTGTTTGCATATCTCCACTCAGAATTCCCAAAGAGCTTTCATCAGAGAGTAATGTCTATGCACTATCCTTATTTGCATATCTCCGCCTAGAATTGGCAAAAAACTCCAGAGTGTTTGAAACCCATCCGGCCTCATCCCAGTATTCCCAGAATGCTTTCCGTCCTTTGTCCTTATTTCATGTCCACGCTTAGTATTCCTACAGGGCCCTGGGTTGGCATTAGACCCACTTGTTTGCACATCTACACCCAGAATTCACAAGAAGCTTTCAGTCCAGTGTATGGCTATCAGCTATCTTTAGTTGCATATCTCCACCTAGTATTCCCACAATGTTTTACCAGAACTTCTCAGGGAACCTTAAGACCACCAAACACTTGTATTAAGAAATCCATCCTCTGTTAAAACCAGCAATGTGCTCCCCTAGGAAGCCCCAGCCCTTTAGGTTGGTGTGATACACCAACACATCTAACCTAAAAGGCTGGGGCTAGTTTAGGCAAACAAAAAAAGACCATGTTTCTACCTCAGGGCTTCATGCTATCTCAGCATGAAGGCCAGAGGATGGAGCTTTCTCGCTCTCTCACAGAAACTCACTTGATCTTAGCCAAGAGGTCTAGAAGCACACTTTGCTGCTCTGTGGAGCACTCACTGTGTTGTTAGATTTCTGAATGTCAAGCGAGCAGCAGATCACTTTTTGCATCTGTTTAAGCTCACAATGTGTCTGGCACATCAATTGTCATCAAGGGGTTAACATACTCTTTACCAAAAGCTGGGTGGAGATATGCAAATAGGATAAAGGTGAGCAAGCAATTTGGGAAAATGTGGCAGATATACGCAAATAATGAGAGGGTTTAACACTGCCCTAAAAGCTCTCTAGCAATACTAGGCGGAGATATGCAGAAATAAACAGAGATCAAAGAAGCTCTCAGGGGATTTTGGTCAGAAGGCAATGTGAGAATACTAGGCAGGCAGGGATATGCAAATAAGGACACAGATCATAAAGCACTATGGGACTACTAGGCGGAGATATGTAAATAAGGATAGTTGGAAGGCATTGCTCTGGGCTGAAAGCTCCCTGGGAATTCTGGGCAGAGAAATGCAAAGTCAAGAAGTGCTCATTGGGCGGACTTATGCAAATAGTCCGCCCAATAGACTCTGGTCTGAGGTTGGATGGGCGGGGTTTAAAACGCTTGGAAAAATTCTCTAGAAATACCCTGAGGAGACATGCAAATAATAACAGGATACAAAGCATTGTGGGAATGCTTTATGAGATATACAAATAACAAGTGGGTCCTGTAGGACTAATAGGCGTGGACATGCAAATAAGGACACAGATATGCAAACAAGGTCAAACTGTTAGCACGGTCTAAAGCCTTCTAGACCGAAAGTTCTGTGGGAATAATAGTCGGAGATATGCAAATGTAGATAGAGACTGGAATGCTCCCTCAACACAGTCCTGAGGGATTACTGGGCAGAGATATGCAAATAAGGACACAGTTCAAGAAGATGACTTTCCAGAATGCTTTAAATCCTGCCAATATCCGATCTCAGCCCAGATTTCCTAGAGTGCTTCCTGGTCTGTGTCCTTATTTACATATCTCCATCTAGTTTCCTCAATGTGCTTTCACCCAAGATTGTCTTAAACAGTGTCTCTGCCTAGATCCTGATTGTTGACATTATTTGCATATCTCCTTCTAGTATTACAAGACTTCTTTAAACCCTGTCTCTCTGATAGGTGGAGTCATGCAAATAAAAAAAACACAAGTTAAAGTGGGAATACTAGGCAGAGATATGCAAATAAGATCAAGAAGCTCTTTGGAGATTTTGGGCAGACATATGGAAATTCGGACAGAGGATATAGAGCACTCTGGGAATTCCATGCAATTGTCTGACAATCATGGTTTAAAGCACTCTGGCCTGAAAGCACTGTGGGACTTCTAGGCGGAGATATGCAAATAAGGACAGAGATCAGGAAGCTTTCTGGGCGGAGGTCAGATGGGCAGGGTTTAAAGGACTCTGGCAATACTAGGTGGAGACATGCAAATAATAACACAGGGCAGAAAGCACTCTGGGAATACTATGCAGAAATATGTAAATAAGGATAGTGGAGGGACTCTGGGCTGAAAGCTGCTTGGAATTTCTGGGCAGAGATATGCAGACCCAGAGTGATTTGTATTATTTGACCTTATTTGCATATTTCTGACTTCAGCACAGAGTGCTTTAAACCCTGTATGTCCAACTTTAGCACAGACTTCCCAGAATGCTTTATACCTTCTTTCCTTATTTACATAGGCCCGCCCAGTAGCCCCACAGTGCTTTTGGCACATTAAACACTCTCCCGATTTGCTAATCTCAGACAGCTCCTCCGTTCTTACTGGCACAGGATGCTGTCAGGTTTGGGAAGGAAACCCAACTGAAGAAGTAAAATCAGACATGTGGTCACATAGCTTCGAACTCATCACAGCCAAGGACTCATTGGAACAGATTCCAGGCCGTCTCAATGCCGCAGCAGAGACTTCTCTATGAACCCCCAAAATTGGGTCCCTGTGCCCTCTGTGGCCCAATATAAGTACAGTTCACCGGTTACCTTTTCTTACAGAAAAGGAAAGCACAATACTTTATACAAATATGTATATTTCTTTCTTCCAAATATAGAAGAACTTCATATTTTACTCCAAAGCTGTGTGGTTTTTCTCATTGTGCAGGGGACAGGTTAACCTATGACCCAGACATGAGCTGGCTCACACTTTTATTAATTTTGCTCCTTGTTCCTTGACGAATATGGCCGAAATCTTTCACGTTGCCTAAAGGCTCCTTTTTTGTGCGACAGAGAAATAACACAAATCTCTGCTCCCGGTGATTGAGACACAAGATTCACGAGTTAAACCGGACGAAAGGCTGCGATATTACACACAGGCGCCACAGCGAAAATGGCATATGTGAGAAAATCCATGAGCCCGAGGTGACTCGCGATTTCTGGTCATTGATCAATAAAGGGTGACCAAGGTGCTCCACAGTATATACCAGGTCCCTAATATTCACGGGGCATATGCACCCCCTTCCTTCACTCCAAGGCTGAAGCCAAGGGAGGGCCAGATCTTCACCCACTGAAATCTTCAAGAGTGACCCCCCCCCAAAAAAAAGACTGGATCTGACTTCAGTGTGACACTTTCCATTGAACAAGAAATTTATATAAAAATTCTGACATAAATAAAAACCACGTACACAAAAGAAACAAAAATGTGCACAAAGTGAGCATTTCTGGTCCCAGCTCATGTCCAGTGTCATGAAAAGTCTTCTCCCCTCAGCAGCCATAGGCTAGGGCAAATAGTCCTGTACAGTGCTTTTACCCAAAGTCCCAGTGCTCGTTCCATACACCAGTATGGTGCCAGTTACCCACACCATACACGCCGTGGTCTGTAAGCACCTTGGGCATCATAGAACCCACTCTACTGTAGGGTCAGAGGAACAAGATGTCCTCACCTGAGGAACTTTACTTTACTTTACTTTATGCTGAGATGTAGTTTCTGTGAAGACTGCTGCTTCTCAGTAGTCACTTGAAGAAGTAGCCCGTGCTGGAGGGGCAGATAGGGTGAGTACAGGGCGCCCATGGCCAGTGGCCGACTGGTACTTTGGCCGGTGTGACTGATGGCCATTCTAGGCCTGTTTACCAATAAAAAACACCCGACTGTTCTAAAAGACGCAATCCACATCCCGCGTCACTCAATCTCTTGGCAAAAGTGCAAGAACGTTAGTGACAATCTGTCGATACGCAGCCATATCGGACGGGGTAGGATTCAAATTTAAAAAACATTGATTTTGGATTAAGTGGCATCTTGTGAGGTCAATTAATTAAATCCCCTTAAAAAAATATTGAGCCCCTTTAGAACGAGGACTTTGCTTTCCAAGCAGAACATATCTGTGTTAATGAGACGGGGTGAGGGCGGTCCGGGGCACGGAGCGGAGGGCAGATTCCTAACGCAGATAACTGTATCAACAGTATTATTAATTATAACGTAACAAAAACGCAGCATTCCCCTATCCCCCATGACATCACTGATGACATCAGCAGAGATTCCCACTTTATTTATATCTCTATTTAGATCTACGGATTTACGTAGAGATCTCAATAAGTTTGGATATAGTTACATGGGATTCTCCCTCTGGCAAGAAGGCAAAGGCAAAAAATGTTTTGCCTCTTTTGGGACAATATTATATAAAAGCTTAATTTGTGTTTTTACCTTTTTCTGGATATGGTAACTTGGAAGGCTTGAATTATATGGACTGGTGTGGAAAACCCCAACTAAACTCATGCTCTCTCACACACATACTCACTCTCATGATCAAGGCACTAGATACATTTGTGGGTCATGTTGAGAGTATAGGTTCAATAAATAACGGCAGACACCGACTGGATTTTGAAAGGCCACAGTTTTATTTATGGAAAATACCCTGACGCGTAAAACTTTATTCAAACTTTAAAACATACATTTCCTTAAACGTGTGTGTCCTCCAATCTTAATGTACGAACCGCCAGATTTTACCCTTTAGAATCAAGGAGGTCACAACCACCGACCGTGCGACAACTAAGTGACTTAACATCGATCCCTCATCACAGGTAACTCACACTAACATGTCGCTCACAGGTAACTCACACTAACATGTCGCTCACAGGTAACTCACACTAACATGCTGCCGCGTACACCAACCACGAGCCGTAAAGCTGCACTCGCCCGTGGTGTAAACGAAGGCCCTCCCTTTCCCATGGGAAGAAAGGCCCACCATAACTCTCAATAACCACGGATTCCATACCTCGGATGAAAACCGCGACAATTTCACCCCGTACCATGAATAAACCAACCATAAAACCTGACGGGAACCTCAGTTCCCTGCCACACCAAGAACCATCAGAAAACACAGGGAGGGTAACGCAAATCTCTGCTTCTCTCTGCCTCTCTCCGCTTCTCTCTGCCTCTCCTTCCTGTAAAGAAAATGGTAGAGGATCAGAGAAAAACAGCAACATTTAAAGACCTTTAACCCCCCCCACCATAACCCTGACCTATGGCAAACTAACCACGAGGTGATCATGCACCCCTAGCATGATCCAGGCCTGATCATGCGGCCCCTTCAATGATGCTGTGTATCCGGGGCCCACTTTCTTGCTCTCATGCTCTCTCTCACTCTTAATGTCTTAAACTGGGTTTATATGTCGATTATTTTTTATTTAATACACAAGTTTAAAATCATTAAAATCACAGTTTGCTTTGCATTATCAGCTCTTCTCATTCCGCGCATTTCTCTCGCTCTTAGACAAACAGATCACAATAGTAACAAACACACGGGCGTTACGCCGCCATGGTCTATGCCGCCTCGGGTGGGTGAGACCTGCATCGTGAAGTATCCGTAGCTTCTTCGGAAAGTTTTTCGGATAAAGTCTCACCGTAGGGGTACGGCTTCAAAGCATTCCCGCGCTACCAACTTTTTACAAAGTCATAATAATAATGGATCACACAACAAAGTAGGAAAAATTATCCCCCGGATACAGACCGCAAATCCTGATCCACTCTACAAAGTGAAAAATAATAAAGAGCTTTCGCTGCTTTCATCTGGAATGCGAGAACGTCGGAGTAGCGGAGAACGTCCAAACGTAACAAAGAAACAGAAAATATTTCCGACAAACAGAGCTCTGAGAAAAGGGGGAATAACGGGAGAAGGCGCTTCTATGCCCCGTTTCGTTTGAGGTCTTCGTCAGTGCCGGACACTTTTAGCAGATGAGAGGTGCTAGGTCTGATAGCCTCGGTGGTCTACTATGGGAAGGATATTGGTGTCCATTAACAAAGACATAACTTCTCTTTCTCTTCACCAATAAATGCGCATGAAAACGCAAGGCACCAGGTTATGATGTCATAACCCCAAATTTACTGGTTAGGTTAGACCTAGATCTGCGATTGTGAGGTGCAGGGAAATGGTGTCCATTGACAAGCATGAGGTCACAGGGACCCGGGTAGAATAACCACAAGCCCCCAAACACGAAGACCGCAGGTTTCTGTGATCACATGATCAAAGCATGTGCCAGTGGTATCTAAAGGCAGGTCAAGACACACTGCGGGCAACTTGAAAGAGCCCAGGTAGCCCACTGAGCTGGTAAAAGAGTAAGGGCTTAGTCAAGCACTAACGGCCATGAAGTATTTGACTATCATCATGCGGGGGCTATGTCCAAGAGGGGCACCTTTTGTTTTAGGGGGTGTAGTTAGAGGCGTGGTTGGGGCAGGGGTATTTTTAACTGAGTGGGGCATTTAGAAGAAGAATAAAGGGTTTTATTTTCCCCGTTCCATTTATAAAGCCGTTTCCTGCTGTTTCTATACACATTATCGGGGCTTTTAGGGCTGTAGAACCCTGCGATCCCCTCATACCCAGCAAACATTCTGACCTCCTAGAACAGAGGGGGCAACAGAGGGGAGAGAGGGGGCATCAGGGGTGGACAGAGAGGACAAAAGGGGCATCAGTAAAGAAAAGAGGAGCATCAGGGGAGCACAGGAATTTGGGAGCGAGACTGATCGAACTAAACAGGGACACTTGTCAGGCATTTAAGAAAGCAGAACATTCATTTCTCCATCTTGTAAAAGTTCCATCAGCAGAGATTAAAAATAAGATAGATCATAATGAGTGATATCCGCGCGAAAGTAATTGGCATGAAGGCTTTGGGGTCACTTTACACTCGCGGCACTAATGACAGTCTTTGTGCAATTAACCTCTTCATTGAAGATGGTGGGAGTGATAGATGTTGGTGCCGCGGGTTAATGAGCCTTTTAATGGCAGTTCACAATTAGGAATTCCTTGCGATTTGGCGAGTTTCATGTTGTTTGTTATTCTTCTGCACCTCCCTCACATTAGATGACCCGACAGACTGATGGGGTTTAAGCTGGAAAACATATTTTGATCTATACAGTTGCTAGCCGCTTTGGCTAGTACAATACACAGGACAAATTGCCCACCGTCATTTTTTCTTAACAGCCGGGTAACGCATTCATTTACTAATGCATTGTGATACCTTATATACGTGTTTCATATGTATTTATATATATGTTAAATATATGTTTTTTGATCTATACAGGGGATGAACACAGAGCAGAATTACTTTACTCCGTAATTTAGCTCGTTTCACAGAGCGGTGAAAATCCCGATTCTAGTTAATTTCGCCTTGCAGCGTGAGCTCTACATCAAAACGTTTCAGCTACTACAAAAAACCCCTTTCATGAGTGTTTATTCCTTTCATGCGCGGCTTTAGAAGGTGAGTGGAAAGCATCTCCTGCTGAAACATCATCTTAATTTAGCTTTAGAAGACTTTTATGGAGACGTTTGACTCGTGGGCAGCGATTTGATGATGGTCTGTTTTAAAGAGCTTGAGATATTGAGCTATTTTAATACTAAATACCTGCGCTAGGACACCATATTTCAAGCATACGGCTGATCTGTTAGAAAACTGGGGCAGGAATCAGGGGAGGGGCACTGACGTATGAGACCCCCCATATACCCCGTGCAGTGTTCCCATGTATTTCATTTGGATCATTTTCCTGCCACTGATTGGCTGCTTTAAGTTCTTAAGAATCAAGGTTTTCAGAAAATACTTTATTTTTTATAATTTATTGTTTAGGGGAGTGTCCCTTTAATTGTCACGTGACACAAATAGAGACAGCGATAAATTGTTTCCATAGAAACCGAGAAAGCGTCTTAAAAATGTTTTGTTGTTTCAGGGGAAAGAATAAAAAGACAGATGTGCAGCACTTTACTTGCTTAACGTAAAGGAGGGTGAAACGTTAGAAGGCGCCGGAATGCTAGAAGCCGATACTCGTTGTATTCTGTAGATTAATGGAAGGTGTTGGTGGATTGTTTGTGACAGGTATGGGGGGCATAAATCTGGGAACTCCAACCGAACCGACCAAAATACGGCACAATTTCCCCGGATTTATGGGTTTCAAGCGCTCCTGGTGATAAATCAGCTTTAAGAGGACCGCCTGGAATGTTTTCATCGTCTTCAAGACGCCGGGGGGTGAGGCTTCTCGGAAAGTTTTTTTCATGGGTCCACAAAGCAAATTTAAGGAGCGAAGACTTGGTCCGAATTTACCATTATTTCATAGGAATTGTTTGGCATATTTGATGATTTATTTACCTTCATCACATACACCTTCCAACAGGGAGACTTTTGTGTAGAGGATGCGGTTAGAAGGATGGTTGGGGGGTAGATCTTTTTCAAACATTCTGAGCTTCTAGAAAAGGGGGGAGCAGAGAAGAAAAGCGGAGCAGAAGCATCCTGGGGCGTAAAGACTGGCCAGACCAAACAGGGACACCTGGCAGGTGTGCTTTAAGCCGTACCCTTCCCCCAACCTTTCAGGGGTCCGGATCTAGACACCTGCGTTGGGGGCCACGACTAGTGATGAGGGAGAAGCGGGAGTGAAGGCATGGCTCGAGCTGGAAGACCCATCCATCTTACTCAAAGAGACCGCCATTGATTGAGACCTCTCCCTGGGCCAGTCCTGGGAGATGAGAGGATGTCCCCAACCGGCCCATGATCCCCATGCCTGAAAACCGTGACTGCCCCTCAACAACCAGGACACTTGGGCAGTATGCTTTAAACCTACTCATGCCATACAGAAGATGGGAGGGAATCGAGGTACCAAAAAGCAGTGAGCTGAGCCCGTTGTACCCATAAACGTTCACAATATTTGTATGATCTGGGGAGATGGGTTTGAGTATTCATGACGTCACTCCCAGTAAATCATTTTCTTCAATGGAATCGAACCCCTTGTTAATTTCCTATTTGTCTAAATGTTTTAAATGCAAATATATGTAAAACAGGGAAAATGTACAATTAGCACTATTTCATTTCCTCAGGCTCCCGCATGAATAATATATATTTTTTTTTTTTTATTTCGAGCGACGTATCCGTGACTTTAATAATTACCGTGCTGCATGATAACATTATTTACATATTCATTCACTGGATTTATCATTAGAATAACAAGGGTTCGGTGTCAGGATGAGAATATCTTCAGGGTAAATAGAGAGATTGGGGGGGGGGGAGTTAAACGTAGAGAAGAAGTAACATTTTCTGTCACCAAAGACGAGGAATTAATTTTTATGACGGTTTTTTCTCTATTAGTTCTTTTAGGTTTAAAAAAACCCCCCAAAAAACATAAGGTTGACAGACAGATATAAAGTTTATTTCTTTAAAATACTCCAAGAAGGTGAACTGTTGCTCATGGGAGCTTACAATCTATTTTGGTTGTCCTTCTGACGAGTAAGCATAACCAAAATAGATTGTAAGCTCCTATGAGCAACCATCACGCTGTCCCGCGTCCTCCTGTTAATGCTCTTCATGTTGGCCACGTGAAGGGCTTATAATTATTCACAGGGCCACCTTTAACATGGGCCAAAAGGGGAGGCTTTTTCTTAGGGGCCACAGCAGCTGTCCTTTGGTGCCAAAGGTGCACTAAGGCTACGCAGCACAATGGAGAAGAAGGTCTTGCTGTGGTTGCCACGGGCCTCTCCACAGAGGACCAAGGGACCAAGTACGGCCAAGTACCACGCCAGACAAACAAAGGTCTCTGTCTGCCCCTGTCCTATTGGCATACAGTACCAGCTACCGTGCTACTGGTACCCCTGTTCTGCCAGCCCCCCATAAAATTCTTAATGGCTAGGCCATCTGACACTCTGGACTAATGCCCGGTGGGCTGCTAGCCACACATTCATGAGATCAGTCGCCAAGTTCCTTAGTCATGGCTCTGCGAGTGAATTAGCAGTTTGGGTAGCATGGGGCAGGAGGGTATTGAGGCAGAACTCGGGAGGCGAGAGGAAGACTTCTCCTACCGACCTTAGAAAGCAAAGGGTTAAACGGGAGTGTGCACATGAAAGCGTGACGTGCACACGCGTGTAAATACACCCTCCGCGACCGGAGCAGAATGACATCCGAGCAGTCATAAAGTCTGCCTTGGGAGGTCATAGCGAGTTTACCCCATCTGTTCAGATAGAATAACACACGGCGGTGACGCAAACCGCGATGAACGCAGACTCGGCAAAGCGATACAAAAAGTGTCTGCCGCGCAAATGGCTCCACGAAGCAGAAGCCACATTACGTCTGCGGCAATCCCCAAAGGGCCCGCTGCGTTCCAGGGCGCCGCCGGTTCTCGTTTTAAGTGTTAGTTCATGGGGTAAACATAAAAGAACGTGCGCGGAGGGAAGGTAACTCGTGAAATCGGTGCTCATCCATCTGGATGTCTTCTCCGCGATGGGGATTTGGTGTCTTCCAGCTGCACGACGATTCCCTCTGAGCCAATTTCCCAGTTTTATGTCTCGAATTGAGATTTTGACACAAAGTTTGAAGCGATTAGCCGGTCGCGGTGAACATTATCCTTCCATTCCTATCAACGGGAGACTTTTATTTTTTTCTGGGTTTTTTTTTCTAATGAATAAGCTGTAGGTCTTTATCTTTCACCCCAACAGCAGAGACGGGGAGAGGAGAAGAAAGAGAACCTCGGGACGGGAAAGTAAAGGGGGACTCCATCCATCATACGCATGTGATAAATGCGTAGCCCCTTTAAATTGACATGGCGACCCCTTTGCAAATACATAGGGGATTCTGTAGAGTGCCCCCCCATATGTCCCTTCCACCTCAATATATTGTCCCTTTAAGTAGACAATGCTGGCTTGGCCACCGTTTGCCCTCCGAGCTTAGTGTCCTGATTGTGACTTTGTTATTTTTATAGCACCATTCTATTCCCCCGTGCTGTTTATTACCCCATTACTAATTACCCATTAGGATGATATATATATGAATAAAAAGCCGTGAAGGATGATGTTCTTTGGCAAGAGGTTTATAGACCCCCCCTACCCCAATCCTGGGTCACCCTATGCCTGTAGGGGTAGCAGCCATGGCCCCTGGGATTTGAGGTCTGGCCCCGGCGATCTCGAAAATGAAAGAAAGGCTTAATATTTGGTCTTTTCAATTAATTAAGGCTCGTTGATACAAAATAACAGAATGCGCTGTGAACAATCCAATATCGCGAAAAGTCAATAACGCAAGCGATGAGTTTATTGACGTTTCTCTTCCTGCTTTAAAAGTGATAATAATCACATAATAGACGCCGTGGATGTGATAAAGAATAATCTAATATCACCCCTCCGTTCTGGGTCTCTTTTTGCCTTTTTTTTCCAGCTCTTTCTTCATAAGGTTATCATTCACTGACGGGAAAAAAAATAATTCTAAAAGTGGATGAAAGTATTTTAACTCCCGCCGGGAAAAGCCAAGATCCCAGCCTTGATCTCGTCCCTATCTGTGACTTTTTAACAGTCCTCTGGGGTAGAGAGGGAGAATAGCGGGGAAGAGGGGGGGTTAAAATACGTTTTGGAGATTCAGGATGGTGTCGTTATCTCCGAGAGCAAAGAGATGGCAGCCCAGAGGGTGTCTGGGAAAAGCGAATACATTACCGCGCAGGCACTGCTTGCGCCTGCGATTCTTCGTGCCGCTTGCTTCGCGTGAGATGTTTGCAAAGCTCCCAGTGAGAAGGGCTTGCGGAGGGTGGGGGGCGAGCAGCAGGCGCATTTTCGGGGACCCCAAGGCGAGTGTCATTTTGAAGAATATTTAGTTTTCGAAATCCATTATTTAATGTAATCCCGGAATATTCAGCATGAATTGAAATGAGCTGCGAGAGGTTATTATTGCAGGGATAATCATCTCATTCCAAAAAAAAAAAAGACATTAGAAATTATTAGTAACAGATGAAATATTTTAATAATATTCCTAATAATTTATGAACAGAATATGAATTCTCTCACTCTATACAGCTTTCTTTTCTCGGCGAGTCTATTCATTACCTTTATCGCATGTCACATTCTCTCTAATTTAATTAATCTTTTATTCTGGGCAACTGTGTGGAATTTGTTAAGAATAAAAAATAAAGAAAACAATATATATATATAGTAATAAAGCCGGCGTGACCAAGTCTATTTCATACCCTGCCCGTTTTAACCGATGATTGTTTAACCGTTAGCACATCCATGAAAATTCCACTAAACATAAAAACACACAATCTTCCGGCACACCGGCCCTATTCGGCCCTTCCGGTCGCCCGTTTTTCCTGCTGTAAAGACTCAAATCTTAACCTCGCCTTAGATTCAGGAGCCGTCTGCCTATCCGGTGCATAAACCGGTAATGGCGGACAGGAGCGGAAGCGGCTGTTTGGGCTCCATATCCTTAAACTACTACATTGCAGAGTAAATAATCGCGCGGTCGGATGTTTATGTCATATTAGTGATGTAATAACGTGGAATTCTTCCGTTAATACAATGAAGCGCGGCTCTTTATGTACATTTCTTGATAATGTGAATAAACGGGGGTTATTAATGTTAATTATAGTGAAATTGTAATTAAGATTAAAACATATCCAACATCATATCTCATGGAGATTCCGTATCTGGGCGCTGAGAACCCCTAATACTGGATGGTCTATAAAACCCGTTGTGTACGAGTTCTTGGAAGGAAGGAGTTACGGCGCCGGACTCTTGGCTGCAGCATTTGGTGTTCGGAGATTCTGCGGACATCTCGCCCGCCGGCGCTTTCTATTTCTGTAAATCGTTTTCGGGGGGGGGCACGGATAGGTTGGGGAGTCCAGACTCCAATAACACCCGGGAATCCTTCCACGTGGAGGATACTTTACTGCCAGAGGAGAACCGTAGATCAGGCGTGTTTTACCCCGGCGGCGGCAGCGCTCTGCGTTTCAGGGTCCCCGGTACGGTCTTCGTTTACCACGCAGAGCATTGCGCTGGGATTAGCGGGGGTTCCGGTTTAAAATGTCCAGAAAGTTCTTTGACGTTCATTCTTATCTTGAACTCACATTCTTTTCTTCTCCTTTGCACGGCCTTTCTTGTTTCACGGCTTCTTTCCCTTTATCGCTCCCTTTGTTCAGCAGCTATAACCACAGAACGATAGAATTTGCCAGCAGATTGGCCCCCATCCGGCCCCCGTCTAGTCGCCCGTTTCTCCTGATGTAACGACTCAGACCTTAATCAGTCGTCGGTCTCGTCTTAGATTCAGGAGCCGGATGTCTATCCCATGCATGTTTAATCCCCTCGCTAATAAGCCAATTCTTCCAGTTGCCGTAAATTTTGTCATATATACCGCATTTGCTCTGAAAAATAGCCCTTGTCTTATATTCAAGGTCGTCTTCTAATCAGACGTCAAATAGACTAAGATCCCGATCCCCCGCAGCGCTGCAGGGACCCGGATCCTCCTCTCCGGCATCCATGAACGTCAGTGTGATGCTTGCAGACATCCTCCGCTGCTGCCAGCACTTCCTCTGGGGCTTCTATGATGGAGCGCCAGCATCACATGACCTTCCGGTGCTCCACCATAGAAGCTTCCGCCACACACACATTAAATTTCCATGACAGAGAAAAATAATAATATGTATATATAATTAGACTGTTCCTTTAACACCGTCCCCTAAGAAATTTCTTCACCTTCACTGTATTAGCCTCTACCACTTCTACCGGGAGGCTGTCCCACCTACCTACCACCCTCTCAGAAAAGTAAAACACGCTTACATAAATATATTCTGTTTCGGATCCGGTTTATTTGACAAAGCATACGTTCTATTCTACGTTCATTGTCTGCAAACTCTCATAACCGAGTGTATTTTATTGTCATCAAACTGCAGAGATATCGGTTTGGTGAACATAAACTTGTATTATGAGACCGCATGCGGCCGTAACGCCGCGCTGACATCCGTTATAACAAGTATTTTATATTCCTCTTCTAACTCTGCCCTTACTCATCCAATAAAATTCTCTTTTATGTATTCGTGTATAAAAATCCAGCTCAGACAGCTATATCCAGAATATTTACATATTTCTTTTTTTTATATTTATTTATTTTATTTATATTTCTGCCTTTTTTTTTTTGCTGTTTGATGACTAGAAAGGGTTAATCGGACGTTGATCGGGAGATCGTTTAACGGTTAAAAATCCCCAGACTGATTTCTCGTATCGTTGATCTCCTGGACGTGAAACAATAAGCATCTGGGCATCGGCCAAGGGGGGGGCCGCGTTCGGTCAGCGTAAAGGTTAACGCTCCGTGTTTAAGCCGCGCATGGAGAACGGCGCATGCCCTTCTAACTCAGATAGCATCTGCTGCACAGAAGCCTCCTTT
Source organism: Spea multiplicata (assembly GCA_009364415.1). NCBI lineage: Eukaryota > Metazoa > Chordata > Amphibia > Anura > Pelobatidae > Spea > Spea multiplicata. Next base: position 16,163 of record VKOC01048238.1, on the reverse strand, counting down.
TGCTCTTTTTAGGTCAAAGCCGTCGTTAAGAGTTTCCACTTTCCCCACCAAATTAGCCGAGTTAAATGTGACCCTCTCGAGGTTGCTTGTTTGCCCTCGTTAAACGCTAACGACGGGAAAATAAAATAAGTCACGGGGCTGAGCGCGGGGATAGCGGCGGCCACCAGCGCGTGGCGGAGGAACCTGTCGGAAATAATCACAGAGACGAGGGTATCGTTCACAGATCAGACGACGCAATAAACACATTTACTGCCTGCTTGTTAACGTTTACTAAGCTGATACCAGGGCAGTAACTTCCGTGGGGCAAAAGGGCCGGCTGCCCCGGGCGTCACAAGGGGAGCCCTTGAGCCGCCCAATGGCGATGCCCCTGCTCTTCCTTCTGCTTCCAAGCGTGGATGTAGCGTGACTTCTGATCTCGCCCCGAGAGCTGACATCTTTAGTTACGGCTCTGTGACACTTATTGCCCCCGCCATGGGGTATATGGGGTGTTTGTGTTACAACAAGGTAAAGGAAACTCGGAATCCTCCGTATTTCTGTTGCATACGGAGAATAATTATGTATTACGTATGACCTCTGATTACACCACCTGCCTTCTATTGAGGCATTACTAAACCTGATTATAATTTTTACCCCTGGCATGGCTGGCCCTTGACCAAATAGCACCCCGGGCAAGAAGACCCTTTGTTGCCCCATGTGCACACACACCATGCCTTTTCTACATAGGTATCGATCTCTTGTGCGAATTGCCACACATTGTTGAGGTTTCTGTTGCACCCCTATAAGGGACCACATTGGGGGCATTTGGGGTTATTATCAGCACCTCCCCCCGCACTAAGACCCGCTGGGCACTCCTTGGAAGGTAGGAGATACAAAGTGGATTTTTTTCCAGGATGGCCAACATCTGGGCCATAATTCACATTATGAAGACTATCCTGGGGAAACCAAGAGCTGGCAGAAGCTCCAATAATCAGGATACTTGCCAAAGCAGTGAAATGTTGGCCATAAGCCTGGTTATTGGGACTGTCCTTGCATACACAGAACATTTGGCAACTATGAATTATGCAAGATTGAGCAGAGTTAAGTCAAGAAGCAGAGATCAGATGCGTGAATTATAACTGCGAACAAGATGCAGGATACAAATGTGTGTGTGTGTGTATGCATTGATGTGTATGTGTGTGTATGCATTGATGTGTATGTGTGATGTTGTGATGTATGCTTGATGTGTATGTGTGTGTATGGCATTGATGGATATCGTGTGTGTATTTGCATTGGATGTGTATGTGTGTGTATGATTGATGTGTATGTGTGTACCCTGCATTGAGTGTATGTGTAGTCTGCATTGATGTGTATGTGTTGTTTGTATTGCATTGATGTGTATGTGTGTGTATGTGTGTGTATTGCATTGATGTGTGTCGTATGTGTGTATGCATGATTGTGTTATAGTATAGTTGTATGCATGATGTAGTATGTGTGTTATGCATTTGATGTGTATGTGTGTGTATGCATTGATGTGTATGTGTGTGTATGCATTGATGTGTATGTGTGTGTATGCATTGATGTGTATGTGTGTGTATGCATTGATGTGTATGTGTGTTTCACAAAGACATGGGGAGAACTGAAAAAAAGAAAGAAGACACAAGAGAAGTGGATGTGCGGGAAAGGAGACAGGGACACATAAGCAGAGAAGGTACGAAGACATTGAGAGCGCGAATGAGAGCGTGAATGAGAGTGTGATAGTGTGTGAGAGCGTGAGAGCATGAATGAGAGTGTGATAGTGTGTGAGAGCGTGAGAGCGTGAATGAGAGGTTCGTGTAGTGTGTATGAGAGCGTGAATTGAGAGTGTGGATGTGGTGTGGGCGTGAGAGCGTGAATGAGGGTTGTGATAGTGTGTGAGAGTGCCATGTGAAAATGAGGGTGTGAAGTGTCGTGAGAGCGTAGAGAGGCGTGAGAATGAGAGTGTGTAGTGTGTTGAGAGGTGAATGAGGAGTCGTGAATAGGGGGAGGCGTTGAGGCGGAGATGAGAGTGTGATAGTGTGTGAGAGCGTGAATGAGAGTGTGATAGTGTGTGACAGCAAACATTCTGAGCTCATAGAGAAAGAAGGGCATCAGGGCAGAGAAGGGGGCCTTCAGTGAAAAAATATAGGGGAAAGAGGGGCAAAGGGGAGAAGAGAAGGGCACCGGGGGAGGAATAAAGAGCATTAGGGGTCTGAAGGGAAAAGGGGGGCTGTCTATGAAACAATATTCTTATGTTATTTATTCTCAAAATATATTAAAACATCACCATGAACTAATTCAGGTTCGGAGAATTGGAGCTGAGAATAAAGATAACGTTTCATAAACCGCCCATAAATTCCGCATAAGCGTTATAAGGAAAGCTTCTGGCGGCGCGGGCAGCGGCGGTTACATTGCGATTAAATGTTTTCTCTTTGCCGTACAAATTGCTTTCAGTATTATTGCATCCGTTCTCTTCGCTGGGGCCATTTCAGCTCTGCGCAGTAATAACCAAGCAGCTGCAGAGGGAATGCAACTCCCACCATCCTCAGGAAGCCTGAGTCCATTTAGAACTCCCTCCTATAATTGCTGTTCCTCGCTAATCCTAGATCGTAAGCTCCCATGACCAGAGTCACATATATCTGTTGCCGGGCAGATTGTTGGCTGCCGGGGGCCACAGAACATTTTGACCCTTTAGAGATAATAATAATAATAATAATAATGTCACATTTAAATGAATATTCTGCGAATAAAGAACTCTTTACTTTGATCCCTAACTAAATGCCTCCTCCTCTTACCTCCGTTAACCTCGGCTTCTGCCCCCCCGGTCATCTCCTTCCGACATTAGACATATATATAAAATCTATGGATTTTTCCCAAATCCTCTGGCTTTTTACCCCGGTCCTGTCTGCTCATTCGGAGGGTTTTTATGACGATGTATTTGTTGACACAGCTGTCCCCGTTTCTGGGTCAGAATCTGCGTTTCGGATCAGTGTTTACCAGCGGAGTCTTTGCGTTTTTTTTTAATAAATAGGGGCTTTTGTCTCCTAGTAAAAAGGATTGCACAGAAGCCGCCGCGCTCCGCTTGCCAAGGAGCCATGAAAGGCTCGACCCGGGGCCGTCTTATTTAAGGCTGTCGGCGATATTATTTTGGCTGCGTTTTCTGGGACGTGGACAAAATAAATGATATAACGAAACCCTGATTGCTGGGAGGTCCGTGATGTCAGGCGTTCTGTGCCGTTCATCCAATGATTGCCAGCGAAGAAACAAGCGGCGCTTTATAAACCCCTTTAAATGCCCCGCTGATCAGCGCCAAAGTGCCCCGTGGGTGCCTAAAATCCAAAATAATACACCAAGCACTTATTAACATTTATCGCATGTGACGGGAGAGGGTAATTCAACTAAAAATGCCCGCACACCTTTAGGAGGTGTGGTTAGGGGCGTGGTTATGGGCGGGGCTTTACTGAAACACGTTCTCAACACAAGTTAAAAAATTGTTGTATTTTTTTAAGCATCGGGAAGCATTTTTACGTCTGCAGCCAATAAATTCCCTTTCTGGCAGTTTTGGTTTGGAGTCTCTGTCCGCCGGTGGCCACCTTTGATTAATTTATTTATTTTACCGGGAAGGATACATTGTGATTTCTCTCGTTTTCAAGTTATGTCCTGAGCGGGCGGACATTGCAGTTACAACAAAATATTAAAAGTACAAAATAATATTAAAATGTACAGATTTTAAACAGAACCAGGTGAGAAAACGAGGGAAATATAATTTGCCGTGACTTCAGGTGCCTTCCGCATTATGTGGTCAGAGATCTCTTAAGGAATTTTAGACTGGCGGAAGATGCTCTTTCTTGGAAATTGTTTGAGGTTGCACCTTAAGGTGTGAGTCTGGAACGCGATTTTATAGATGATTTTACAGATGACAACAAAAATCTCTGCCTCAGAATAAATGGAGAGAGAAAAATAAATGGAGAGAGAAAAAAGAGAAGGAACAAGAAAGAAAAAAGGCAGGAGAGAAAAGAGGAAACGAGAGGAAGGGGAGAAAAAAAGAGGATGAGGAGACTAAATAGAGGATACAAAAAAAGAGTAAGTAGAGATGAAAAATAGGTGAAAACAGAGATAGGCAAAGAAAGTGAAAATGGAGAGGGGGAAAAAAGAGGGAAAGGAAGTGGAGGGGAGAAGAGCAAACAGGAAAAGAGAGAAAAGATAGAGAAGAACAGGGAAAGGGGGACAGACATGAGAGGAAAGATAGAAATGAGATAAATGAAAGACAAGAAAAGAAAAATAGAAAGAAAGAACAGAAAAAGAATAGAAGAAAGGAGAAAAGTGGGAGGAGATACGAGCAAAAAGAAATGAAAGAAGAGTGAAAACATCCGGGACGGATAGAAATCATACCTATTACATCTCGAAAAAGGAAAGTAACCCCCGCTCCTAGTGCTGCAGGCGCTGTCCGCCATGTTCTTCTTTACCAGGACCACGGGGGTCATCTCGACAAATCTCCGGCACGCGTCCACCACGATACTTCTCAACGTTCCCCCACACCGTGTCCTCTGAAAAGTATCGGCTGGGCGTGCGCTGAATTTGTTTTTGGCCATTATTATTCTAGAAGCAACCCCGGAATCTGAATGTTTATGCCTTTTTTTAAAAAAAAAAAGATCCTGGGAATAAAACTTAGTGGTCGATCCCCCGTTAAGGCAAGAACTCTAATACGATTCGGCAGCAGTCACGTCGTTCCGGGCAAACTGGTATTTCTTAAAATGATTAAATATAACGAAAAAGTCAAAGGAATTTAAAGGAATTTTAAGGAATTTAAAAACGACTTTTGGTGTTCCAAGAAATAATTGGATTTCAATGGATTTTGAGAACACTAGTTATCTGTTCAGACAAAAAAATAGTTTTTTTATGGCAGATCTTGAATGTATTTTTTTTGTATTGGTTACATTTTATCTTTCCATTTATTTGATTGAGGACGTTTCCATTGAACGCGTTCCGGCGGCCGATTTAATTTGTGTCGGTTTGTAAAATGTGTAAATAAACCTTAACGATCCCGGAAGAGAACGAGAGGCAGATCGCCGGCATTGATCCGCTCGGTAATCCTGGAAGCGGAATTCAAACACGGACGGAACACAAGGTATCGAGCCGCTGGGATCCTTTGTAGATCGCACCCCGTGTCTGTGCGTAGAACTCCGTCTGTGTACCTCGGCTCCTGTGTGCTCGGGAAGTTTGAATAAAATCCAAAAAATTCATCATAAAAAAAATAACATACAGCCTAAGGCGGCCGTGGGGAAGAAAGAGTAGAGAAGAGCTAACAAATAACACAAGGCAGGGGTTATTTCATCAACGGCAATGGGCGTCCATGGAGCAGACGTCGGAGGAACGGGCAAATTAGTGATAATCTAAAGCGATTCAACACCAGGGAGAGAACTCGGCCCCCGGATCTTTCTGATAGAGAAGGTGGACGCGGTCGCAGTGGCCCAGGAGGAGTCTTCAGACGGCGGTGATGCCTTTCATTCGGCCAACATGCAAAACGATGGACCTCAGAAGTCACCTCTGACGATGGAATGGTCGTAGTAAAGAGTGGGGAGTCTTACATCGGTCCAATGTGAGTAGAGACTCAAGGTGATCATCTATAGGAAGTACCTTCCATGAAACAGAAGAGGACCCTCAACCACCGTGGATATGACACAGAACTGGTTTGTTGCCCCACCACCCCACTTTGGTTAATAGAGGGTCTTGGGAGCCCCCGAGGAAGAATTTAAGGTCTTTCTCCCTATCAACGTTGGGCAAAGTTTTGGTTGCACCCTCACTCTGCGTAAATCCCACGAAGGGGTCCTTTATCTGCCGGCATCTTGTTTGCCAACCAAATAAAAACTACCAGAAATTCATGTATAGACAAAAAAAACATACTGAGCAACGCACACACCCTCGCCCCCCATATTCTAGCCAATGGCTCATAAATCTATTCTGATTCCTAAAATTCTTACAGAAAGAAAGGTTTGGGGAGATTTGGGTTGGAAAGAAATATATTTTTTGCTGAAAATTGCTAAATTATAATAAGAAACTCAGTGGGTTGGTTTCAGAACGAGGCTTTTGTAATTTGTTTAGGAATTAGCCGGCGATCTGTGCTTCTCTCACACCGGGCCTCGAGACGCTCCCCTCACACTCGTAAATTACATTTGAGTAAGCGGTGAGTTCTGAAGCTCCGCATGCAGGGCGGCCGCGTGGAAGAATCCAGCCGCTCTTTATTTAGATGATATCTCCCACTTCAATGCCTAAAAGACGAGAAGTGTTTTAAGGTCAGAGGTCGGCAGACAGGTACAAACGCCATTTCTTAATGCAACGCAAGCTGGCGTCGAAATAAAAACAGCCGAAAAATCCCTAAACAGGCAAATTTCAAACATTCCGCCGTCTGAAATACCGGTAATTCAAACAAAACGATCATATAGTCACAAAATGCTAGTTTAAGTTTTGTACTGGGTTTATTGTTACCATATTTTGCTTTATGCTTTTTTTACACTGGGTATGTGTGTGTCTGGGCTGGTGTGAGTGTCAGTGTGTATGCGTGCATGTGTGTTAGTGTGAGTGTCGGGATATTGTGTTAGTGTGAGTGTCGGGATATTGTGTTAGTGTGAGTGTCCCTCCCTAAGCCAGGCTCTGGATCTGCTCCTGGCAGTTGGTGGGTGAAATGGAAAGAGGTGAAAGTGAGAGATAGATAGATAGATAGATAGATAGATAATAGATAGATAGATAATGATAGATAGATAGATAAAAAGATGAATAGATAGATAAATAAATAGATAGACGGATAGATAGTTAGATGGATAAATAGATAGATAATAGATAAATAATAGATAGATAGATAGATAGATAGATAATAGATAGATAGATGGATAGATTAATAATAGATAGATAGATAGATAATAGATAGATAGATGGTTAGATAGATAGATAGACAGATAGATTAATGATAGATAGATAGATAGATAGATAGATAGATAGATAGATAGATAGATAGAAAGATAGATAGATGGTTAGATTGGTTTTGGTGCCGGGGGCCGCTGTCTGGGGCTGTCTGGGGGCTTCACCTCGAAGCGTTAAACGAAAGCCGCACGTTTTCTGTACCAACCCTTAATGCCTGCTTTAAATGCACGGACAACCTGCGCATGATGACATTTCACAAAAAGCAACACAGGAATACTAATGAGCGAATATTCCTCCAGAGAGCTGCCGGCGCCGTTATTACATCATTACAGCAGCTTTATCAGCGATTTTATGTCAGCCTTAGGAGCACCTCGTCTGCTGAGCGGCGGACCGGACAGCCATCTCCTGTGAAACTGGTGGGCCGGATACACACAGATCAGCCAATCAGAAGCAGCAACACTTTGGGGTTAATACAGGTTTGGGGCAATATATATATTATTTCCTATCCCTGCCAAAAAAAAATACCGTAATCAGAGACTTTTCAAAAACATTTTCCAAAAACGTTGCTACATGAAACTTAAATTGCTTTAGTGACATCATAGTGACATCATAGTCAGGGGATACTAGTAATGAACACGATGGCGGGGGATGGGGTTTAAAGCCCGAGAAGTTTCCGCTGAACTCACAGAACTTGTAATATTTGAGTTCATCAAAGGAAACACGAAATAACTTTTTGTTCCCCTTTAACGCTGCGCTAAACTCGTAATAAAATCTTTCTGAAATGAAAATCGCGAACGCGTTGTCCGTTCCAAAAATAAAAAGTGATCTCTACTGCAGAAAACATTAGAAACATTTAGGAAAAAAAGTATTATTTTCACAGCAAAGAGTGGAAAAAAAACATCCGGTAAAATATAATTTTTAATAACATTAATTGTGCGATAATAAAATTCCCATAAGGTTTCCGTTTAATGGAAAGACCGGCACTTTGCTTCATAAAACATGGCTGCCCTTTCCCTTTATACATTAACCCCTTAAGGACAATGGGCGGGCCCTAAACCCATTGAAAACAATGCATTTTGAGCCCGAACATGTATGGGCTTTGTCATTAAGGGGTTAAAATAGTAATTACCGGTACGATACGGGGTGTGGGGGGGTTACTACGTGAGGGAGAACGCTGATACGTTATTTAGGAACGGGGGTGTAACTTCCGCGGGGCAGGGGGGGCAGCTGCTTCGGGCGCTGTAAGGCAAGGGTTAAATGCGGTCACCGGAACGGCCCGTTATACGCAGCACCGCAGTTATTATTTCATTTCCTCCATCAGCGAGGGGCTGGGCGTCCGACACAAAACTTTTATGACGTTTTGTATTCCATTAATCTGACGGCAGCCGATTCAAAGGTCGCCCCTCCCCCCCCGGTGATGATGATACTATGCGGCCGTGATGATGACGTGCATGCGCAGCCATGTAAAATGAGTATCGATGGCATTAATGGAAGGATGCGCATGCATATCGTGCTATATAATTGTTTTCAATTTTTTATATGCTTTAACCCCTTCCGTGCCAACTTAGTACACAGTGTGTGGCTGCCAAGTTAGACCCGGGATGTCTGTCATTTACCACAAACATCCGCACTTCTTCTCTGTAGTGCAGCAGAGTCGGCGATCGTTTGACTGCCCGCCCGGGACGTCCATTGAGAATCCGTCTGACTCTTAAAGAGTTAATGAGTTAATCAGCAGCTTCTTCAACAATAAAAAAGTGAAATCCTAAGGCAGCGCTCGGCGCATGGAGCAGGCAGCCTAACGCGGCACAATAAACACTAGCATGCGGTAACAAATGTCCGATCCCCGCTAACAATCAGTGACTGTGATGTCACAACCACCCCCCCACACGCTAACCCCACATCACATACAAAATCAAAATCAAGAAGGGTGATGGGAGAAAAGTTTGGCATGCATTTTATTTTTCTACCTAGAGTTTGTCTCTTTTGTTTTACGGATTATGTAATTTAACCCTTTCTTAGATGTGCCTACCCTGCCATTCGCTGTGTGCAGTCGCCTATATGGGTCGCACACGCAATCTACATGTGAACGCAAACATATGTGCTGGATGAGAGGTTTGAGTTTCGGTTTCCTCTGTCACCGGCGCGGGTTTCTCTCGGCCGCTGGGTCATCGCCGGTCGTTTTCTGCCCGCTGTGGAGCGAGGAACGCGGCCGCCGCTTGCGGTTTGGGGATGGAGTCTAAACGCGTCTCTGAAATGGTTTCTATTTGCAGTTGTGATGTCGGAGTCACAAACTGATTGCTTTTATGATTTCATTAACATCTAGAAAATTGAAATTCGCGTTGCTGCGAGAAGCCGCCGGTCGCCAAATAAATTGTTGGAGGAATTTCAGTAATTTAACTACAAATGCTGTTTTAAGCAAGAAAATGTCATCAATGGAAGGAGAGAAAAGTTATGGGGGGGGCAGCAGTTACATCAGAGAAGTAAATCGATCTTAGAGAACCATCGCTGTGCGTCTTCCCGCTTTCCTTCTAACAAACGCTTCATTCTTTAACTCTTTATATATCTTTAGCTATTACTTTTTTTTGTGAAGGTGAAAATGTTCCGTGTACCCCGGAAGCGGAGCTCCTGACCGACTACATTCCTAATTTATTCCAGGACATACGGACTCCACGCATGGCTGACAAGTGAGAAGTGCTGCCCCCTGCAGTATGTAGAATGTATAACCCACACGCCTAACGACCCAAACATGTCAGTGTAACAATCCACGTGTCCATGGGCGTAGGAACCCCTAAAAATCTGGGGGGACAGCATTTTCCCCATCAGATCCCCACTTTCTCTCACACCCCCTCTCCCTACCCCCTTTCTCACTAGCTACCCACTCTCTACCCCCCTTCTCACTAGCTACCCCCTTCTGACACTATCTACCCCCCCCCTCTCCTCCTACGGCCCTGGGGGGATTTCTTAATTATTCGCCCCCCCCATGAGTTACTGGGGGGATCTGTCCCCCCCGCCCCCCCCAGTTCCTACGCCCATGCGTGTGTCCCAGCGTTCTAGATTACGTATCTCCCAGGTATTATGGTTTTCATTGGACGTTTGGTGAGCACCACAAGGTGGCTCTTGGATTACGGTGAGCAGGAGTCCCAACCGCGTCTCCCCTGAGTGCATCCACGTTCCTTCCACACTGTCGGCCACACTCCCAACACAAGTGTCCCGATCTGGACAACGGAAATGTTGGGGGCACTAGAATTGGATCATAAGAACCTAACAAACCCCCCCAACCACCAAGGGGGGCTGCTTCCTAGAGCAGTGCTTCTCAACCTTCCTAATGCCGCGACCCTTTAATACGTTGACCCCGACCATAAAATGATGTCATTATATATTGTGAAATATGTGTTTTCCGATGGTCTTAGGCGACCCCAAAGGGGTCGCGACCCACAGGTTGAGAGCCGCTGGACTAGAGGGAAGCTAAAGCCGGGATGTCCCCCTGCCCCCCCCATAGCATACACGCTCACTCTAACTCACACTGAAACACACTCTGGTTACCGGACCCCACTGAGCTACTGTCTCTGTTTGATGAATTTGGGCCCGGGTAGTGATTGCCCCCTCTTCCCCTCCCCCGACCATTTTTCCCCAAACTCTATTCCTATTTTCACAATGATCTTTCTAAAAAAAAAACAAACAGCAACAAGTCCATGCGCGGCTGGGGAATTAAACGTAATTGCATTCATTAGTGAAATAAATTTCTCGATGACTCAACCGACCCCCGTCCTTTTTTTTTTGGTCTTTCTTTGAAATCTCATCGAGCGAGAATGAAGTTTAAATATAATCAGTAAAGATTCTCTCGTGGGCTGCGTGGAACATGGCTGCCGACCTACTGTAAAAAAAATTTTTATGATTGTTTTAATAAACGCCGAAAGGTCAGTTATCTCCCCAGAGGCTTGTTTTTCCTCCCCGGATCTGACACATTTCTAGTGTCCCGTTTTTTTTTTATAATTTATAGCGACTGGAACGTGTGAAATGTTATTGCGATAAATTACTAATAATTACACCGGTCTGGCTTTATTAGCTCGTAATACAAAGACACGCAAAGAAACTTAGTAACAGCCGGAGGGGAGCGTTCAGAATACAGGATAAAAACCAACAAAATCATAACGTCTTTCATTAGGAGAAAGTCTGGCGCTATCCACATTCTAAATGTTACTTTGTATCGGTGCCTGGTAATAACCTTTTGTTTTTAATGTTATTTTTTATTAAAGTAACTTTGTTTTCAGTCGTTTCTAAACTTTTACTCTTCTTTCATCAGCAGACCTGGAGCCGCCGTCGCTGTCGGTCATGTGATATTTGGCTGAAACCCCACACTGAGCTGATGCTTTATGGCGATGCTAATGAAGTCCCTTCCTCCATAGACTTTCATTAGTCACAGAGTCTGGCTGGGTGATTTAGACCGAGACATTCTATTGTTTCCCACAAAATCAGCATGATAAGGATGTATTGCGTTTGTCTTGTAGAGCAGTGGCGTCCAACGTCCAGCCCTCCAGCTGCTGCAGGACTACATCTCCCATAATGCTCTTTCAGCTAAGAGTCTGGCTGAGCATTATGGGAGATGTAGTCCTGCAGCAGCTGGATGGCCACACGTTTGACGCCCCTGTTGTAGAGTCATCTTCCTGTTCTCTCCCGGCGTTGTTTTAGTGGAAAGTTGCTTGATTTGGCAACAGAATATCCTGAACGTTCCCACAAACCGTAGGGGGGGTCCTAAAGACCCCAAATGCTCTCCTGTATTATTTCTTAATCAGAGACTACTAAGGTGGAGCAGAGAATGGTGAAGAAACTTGTCTTTTCCAACACTTTGCATTCATGTTTTCTCAGGATCTGCTGAGCTCAGGTGATGCGATGACGACACGCAATAGGATGAGTTCACCAAAGAGAGAGTTGGCAGGGGAGCTGCAGTTTCGCTGACTTCACTTTATGAAACCGTGACCCTGATGAGCTTCTGCTCCAAGAACGTCTCCAATGACCTTGTAAAAAAACACATTTAAAGCGGTGAACATCCTTGATCTATACATTAAAACCTTTTTATGATCTATACATTAGGCAGGGTCAGCCACCCACAGCAGAGGCGTCTCTTTAAAAAAACATGGCGGGGTTACAGGGGCTTCCGGGGCCGGCGTGGGTCAGACACAGGACCGGGATCTACGAGCAGCCAAAATAAAGATGGGCATTACTGACTTAATTTGGCTTAATAAAAGCGGTCTTATCAACCAATGGGATTCTGAAATCAGCAGGAGTATTCCGTTGGTTGCTATGGTGATAAGACCACTTTTCAAGAGTTAGTTTTAATATAAAAACCCGAGATTTTGGGTTGCAGCGGGACCCTGCTGATTGGCCCCCACGGGACGGAGCCCGGCTCTCCCCTCCGCAGCTGAACTGATTGGCAGCTTTAGTGCTGTAAACCTTTTTGTTTGTTTTATAGATTATTATTCTAATTTATTTCGCTTGTCAGAAGAGGAGCCCCTGCTGCCGGTATAAATCTAATAAATTGATACTTAAATCAGAAGGAGGTGGAGCCGCCGGCAGGAAAAATACTTTAATTAAGTAAAAAGAGGATCCGTTTTGCAAAACTTTGCTGTGCCGAGAACCACGGCGACGGCCGTCTGACAATATTTAAAGCGGCAGTTCCACCAATTTATCTGTCACTTGTGGTATCAGCGATCTACTTAGAAACATAAAATTTGCTGGCAGCTCAGAGCCTATTTAGTCCGTCTAGTCTCTTCTGCCGTAACCTTAATTAGTCAGTGGAACAGCCTCCCAGCAGAAGTGGTAGAGGCTAATACCCTCTTAGAAAAAGCGCCTCTAAATACGATTATTTGGATGATTTTCGCGGGGCTCACATTTAGCGTGATATCGAAACAGTCGCGTGATGGATCGTTCCGCCCGGATACATCACATAGTGACATCATAATTTAGGTAGAAAAAAGACACAAGTCAAGGTCAACCTCGCTGTTGATCCAGATGCACCCCCCCCCATCCATAGAATTACAGGCAGCCCCCACGGATAATTTCCAGTGTGGGGGGGTCCTGCGCATGTCCCACGGATCCACGGATGTGACGGTAGAGGCCGCGCCAAGCGATATATTAGGAAAAAATTCTTCGGTAAAAATCCATTCCCCCCGGGGCTGCCGCGTTTTACAAACCCCCCGGCCGGGGAGGAAATTCTCTCTTGTGTGCGGATTTTCTTGTTTCTTTCTTGTCTGTGGGTGTGAAGTTTTATCTTAAAATAGCTGCAGATTTATTTTGTTTAAAAAAAAAAAAATAATAATAAAAAAGATTTATTGAGATGTAAAATGAGGCAGCGATAGAAAATTATACAGTCGAGTCAGATATTCGGGGAGAAAATTCTCTACGATTGTTGGTTTTCAGGTTGTAAATGCAAATAAAAGGTAACAGAATACAATGTATCAAATATAATGGGGCTTATGTTGGTCCATAACATGGTTGCTATGGTGATAAGACCGATTTTAAAATATGCGCATTGAGTCCGAGCCCCAGACTTACCTGCTCATGTCGTGGAAATGGCGCTTTCCTAACAGAGGCCGAGGTCGGGTTTAAGTGGGGCATGTAGCATGTAGCATGTAACGCGTAACATGTAACACGTAAGCTTGCACCATGGTTTGAATGTAGGAGGGAGTGGTTGTGTTAGCATGAGTGTCTGTGTGCATTCTGATTAGAGTGTCTGTCTGTGTTTGTTAGTGTGAGTGTCTGTATGTGTAAATGAGATTGTCTGAGTGTTAGTGTGAGTGTCTGGTTATGTATACGTGAGATTGTCTGAGTGTTAGTGTGAGTGGCTATGTGTAAATGAGATTATGTGTTAGTGTGAGTGTCTGGTTATGTATACGTGAGATTGTCTGAGTGTTAGTGTGAGTGGCTATGTGTAAATGAGATTATGTGTTAGTGTGAGTGTCTGGTTATGTATACGTGAGATTGTCTGAGTGTTAGTGTGAGTGGGTGTATTACTTATCTCCGCTCTCAATTTTCTTTATTCTTTCTCTCTTTCTTGTTTGTCTTCTTTTCGCTCCACCCCTCTCCTCTTTTTTCTCTTCCCTTCCTTTCTCTTCATTTATGTCTCTCCTCTCATTCCTCCTTTTTCTTACCCCGTTCTCCCTCTCTTCTCTCCTTTACTTTTAATCTCCTCTCCTTGCTTTTTATCTCTTCTCTCCCTTTTCCTCTCACTCGTCTTTCATTTAAGCTCTCTCTCTCTCTCTCTCTCTCTCTCTCTCTCTTCTTTCTCTCTAATGACTCAAATAAGAAAACATTCTCATTGTCAATAATAAAACCCCGCCCCTGACCACACCCCCAGGGGGCAACCATTATAAGATTGTCCAGGAAATGGCTCGGGAAAGGGTGGCAGCCGCTAACCGTTTATATTATAAATTACAAACGTTCTTTCTTTGCAGATAACCCAAAAACGGTTAATCTTAATGATCCGCTTTGATTTCTGCATTCATTTCATCTCTTTATACAGCGCCAGCTCATTAAGACAAACGGAGAGAGGGGCCCTGGCCTCGTGAGCTTACAATCTCTCTGTGACTTCATAACATTCTAAATATAATAAATAGACTTGGTATCGTTCTCAATGGGGTCCAGGCATTAAAAAATCCCACCATAATCTTTGAACCGCCTGTGACATCATAGTCCTCCTAGGCAGGAAATAGGTAGAAAATCTGTTCTTTTTGTATATAAATCGTTAAACGATAAAAATTGTCAAAAACGGAAGAAAGTATCCACGAGCTCTTTAACCCCTTAATGACAAAGCCCGTACATGCACGGGCTCAAAAATGCATTGTTTTCAATGGATTTAGGGACCGCCCAATGTCCTTAAGGGGTTAATGCTGACATATTATATGAACATCGGATCACTAAAAGGAACCGCAAGCTTACTGGGACTCATTTGCTTGACTATTGGTCTTGGGGTTCGCACCGAAACTTATTAGGACTCTCTTAATTACAGGATTCTAACGATTCCATCCGGCCCCCGTCTAGTCGCCGTTTCTCCTGCTGTAACGACTCAAACCTTAATCAGTCGTTGGTCTCGTCTTAGATTCAGGAGCCGTCTGTCTATCTCATGCGTGCTTAATACCCTCACTGTATTACCCTCTACCACCTCTGCTGGGAGACTGTTCCACTTATCTATCTATATGTCTATCCCATGCATGTTTAACACCCTCACTGTATTACCCTCTACCACTTCTGCTGGGAGTCTGTTCCACTTATCTATCCATATGTCTATCCCATGCATGTTTAATAACCTCACTACCCTCTACCACTTCTGCTGGGAGTCCTCGCCATGATGGTGAAGGTCACTGGTAAACACGCACGTTAGAAGCCGTCACGTGTTTTCATTCCATGGCTCCATATGCTTTTTATCTCCCCTCCTAATATGATAACAGTTACATTATTTCAGGATGCAGCAAAAAACGATGTTTCGAAATCCAGATGCCAAGGAATAATAACTTCAAGAAAGGAAATTAGTTAATTTAATTCATTTAGACACTTTTGTGGATATTTAGTTTTCTTTCACCCCTGACGGCAAAGAGTTAATACCCAGAGAGCTTGAATTCACTTGCCTGCAGCGGCCGTTAATGATAAATAAGATATATATCTGCATTGTATATTTTTACTGCCATTGTTAGCGGTGTAAATAACGGGTAGATTACTTTTTGACAAGCACTTCCTCGCCGGACTGCTTTATGAACATAAAATAAAGGTTTCCGACGCACGACATCCATTAAAATCTTCCTTCGACAAAAGCCAACGTTCCCCTGTCCTTGTTCGGAGCGTCAGGGCAGAAAAATAAAATCAATAAAGTTTATGAACAAAGAAAAAACAAAAATGTCTTGGGACAAGTAACTGTCCCCCAAAAAATTACCCCCCAAAAATCCTAAGATAATAACATGAATGATAAATATAACGCTATACAATAATAAAAAAATGCTTCTTATAGTCTGCACTCTGATCCTGACCGGACGACTGACCTTGAGTGACATTTAAGGAAATGGCTAAAATCACTTTTTCTGACATGTTTAATAGTTTTATGTTTTGGGTCAGAAAATGCAAATTTGAGTCATAGATTTGGCCACCTGACCTGCTAACTTCATAGACTCAAGATAATCACCAGGTACTTATCAGTGCTTTGGAATGAAGCGCTGTATACAGTAATATAACCCCCCAGCGCTGTATACAGTAATATAACCCCC
>VKOC01048237.1:0-24066 GCA_009364415.1 Spea multiplicata | reverse complement strand
CACAGCTTCAATGTCTATTAATTAGGTTTATTAGATAACAAATTATCAATTCATACAATACCAATGCTGGAACAAATGTTGATAAAAGGTATTGTAGGCTCAGTATCTTGGTGAGATGTGGAAAGAGCGTGGAAAGAGCGTAGAAAGAGCGTAGAAAGAGCGTAGAAAGAGACCTTGCCCTTGTCGTAATGCCAATTTATACCCCTTTACACTTGGTTAGGGTATACGTAAAAGAATCCTATTGGAACAGTCATATGATACACCAGCATCAGCATATGATACCATATGTTCCCAGCACTCGAGTTGCATTCAGGCCTAAAATGTGCAGAACAAAATAAAAGTATAAAACTGATTTCTTACACTTCCCCCTGTTTTATGGTTATGTACCATAAATAAATGTTTGCTGTCCATTCATACAGTTGTATCACATTCGTATCACATTCAGTGAGTGCAGGAAGATATGTACACCATAAGAATATTATAAAAAAGGATCTGTGGAAGACTGATGCATCCTACGTCTTAACGTTTCCCTTAATATAATCTCTCCTTGCTTTATCTTCTCTCGAATAGTTAAATATGATTTTCTTATTCTACATAATACACATATTTGAAAAATAATACACATAAAAGAAACACATAAAACAATAATAAATGGGTGTAACAAAACATTGGTAACAGCGGAGCCAACAGATGATTTTGCCATAATTTCTGTTGACTTAGCAAAGTTTTTCCACCAAGATGTACCTGAGACTATTGACCATTCATGTTGTTTGAGTATACCTTGCTCATGTTGAAATACAATCTGTGATATATTAAAATTACAAATTATTGTTATAAATTTACCATCTAAAAGGAGAGGTTTGGAATGGAGATAGTTTACCTGAAATGGACTTGATTCTTTAAAGATTTTGTTTTCACACACAGATATTGTTGGTGAGATGACATTTACACCTACACATTTCCTTTCAGAATTTCTCAATCTTAAACAACACTGATAATTCCCATTGTCATTGAGAGTAGGCTGGTCTTCTCAGACCATTCTACTCTACCTACTAGACCCATATGTATCATTCTGGAATTTACATTAGAAAAGCTTCCCAGGAACTCATCATCCTTAGTCCATGTCATTAAAGACTCAGGAGGTAACACCGACTCAATACTACATGTCAACACTAATTGATCCCTTCCTTCTAGGATCTCTATAGAATTAGGAAATACTTCTATATTAGGAATAATCAAATCTGTTACAGTTATTGCCATTTCCACATTTACAAACTTTGAATCCCTAAATGCTTGTATTTTCCATACTATAGGTGTATTTAATATGTTATTTTGTAGTATTGTACCTGGTTGCAGACATTTATACCATACTTGTTCCGTGTATAATACCTTTGTTCTAGTTTCTCCATCTTTAGTTACTGTCAAACCTGGAGTATTTGGTGCTAGATCTCCAGACCAATCTACTATCACATCACCATGTATAACTACACTCAAGTACGCTACTTCATTTATAATATGATCCCAAGACCCAAATTTATCATCATATTGTGTATAGGTTCCTTTAGTCCAACTAAATAAATGTTTAGGCCCTATCGTAACATTTAACCTTACATTACTTTGTCTAGTAAAGTTAATTCTAATGTTACATACTGATAAGTACCCTTTCATTACACCAAAACACACATGACCATTGAAATCATCAATTTCTCTTTTCTTCTTAATTATGTCTGGGAACCCTTGAGTATTGTTAAATTGGCTATACATTGGTTATCAAATCTGTAGATCTTCTTGACTCTGTAGATCTTCCTTAGATCCGTCAATCATCGCTATTGTCACCGTCAGAACTGCTAGAAACAAAAAGGATTGTCTCTTCTTGAATGTCAGATGTCTTTGCCATGATGGAATTTTTAATAATTTGGATTGTCCATTTGACTCTTACATACAACCTAAAAAACACAACAGATATGCAGCATCAAAATCTTAGCTGATACAACACCTTTATTATTATAGCAGCTCACTATAAAACATAATGTAACGTTCTAATATGATTCTTAAGAAATTGTTTAAAATGATTAACATTAAAGACTGCATCATTTTATAAAATAACCAAAAAGCAAATCATAACACATAAATTTAAAATTAATTTTAAAAATATGGACAATAGTAAATAATACTTCAATTGATTACGGAAAAACATATTTGGTCAATACAATACATAGTAATCCTTTTTAGTCATGACGCAAACCCCTGTTCTCATGAACTAAATTAAGGTTTTGAATCAACCTGAGAAGCAAGAAAGGAAATATCCCTAACTTGTACTTCTGCAAATGATGGACACTATGTAGTTGCAGTTTAACAGATACAACATATAACATTACAGGATCTTAACTTACAGAATCAAACAAAACAACACAAAACTAACATATAACACATCTGATGTTGTTCATATATTTTTTCTTATAAATAAATTAACTTATTCAAAACATCTTCATAGAAGACAGAGTGCAGGGATACAGTACGAATTAGAGTCAATTGCTATACTAGCTCCCTATATACTGAATCAACATAGATCTACGTATTATAACTCTCACGACACTTACAACAAACATATTCCTGTGTAGTTTGTGTATTAGGTAAATTTTCTTTATTAACTTCAATCTCCCTGATTTGCCTAATCATTGGAGTGTAAAGTAAATCTCTTTGAGGTGTTACAGCCCTGTTAGGATATACATTTGGATCTGAACCGTAAACAAATCCATTTGATTTTCTTTGCTCTTTTAATTTTTTATTATAGAGAAATTTGCGACATTGTCTTTTAAAATGTCCCAGTTTCTTGCAATAGAAACAGTGAAAAGACTCTTTATTCCAAAACCTGTGTCCCCTGGGATTCTGCATCTGCTTTTGTTTAAATTCCTGAGGGGGAGAAGGGGGGTGAATTAAATGTGGTCTCTCCTTTCTACCTATATCATTGCTATTAACCATGTTAACTACAGACACATTCATTTTAACCCCTTCATGTCTGCATTCTCTCCTGATTTTATCAATAAATGCAGCAGCATCCTCAAGTGTTTGCATATCCGAAGCAATTGCTATGCTAGTAGGATCCAGGTAGTTAAACTTTTTAACAAAAACTTGAATCATAGAGGCAGGACATTCATCATCAGAAATGTTAAAAACTAATCTGTAAGCCTGCCCAAATCTTAACAAAAAAGAAAATGGATCCTCTGAAATTGTAGGTTTCAGATTTTCTAGTATATCAATTGTTGGATTTGCATTTCCAGTTGTAAACTTAATCAACTGCTGGAGTCTATCCTTATCCGTTCCATGGATGATTTCATCATCCTCCACTATAGGAGCACTTATTGGAGGTACTAATCTTCTACTCATATATGTAGGTAACCAAATCTTAAACAAAATATTTCTCTGTTGATTTGACAAATTATGCTTTTCTGTATTAGACTCAAATACATCTGCATTACCAAATGAATCCAAATTAGAATTATACAGTGGTATTTCTTTAAGCAATTTCATTAACTCACTTTGTATCTGTAATTTTAGTTTTGCTGCTTTATTTCTAAGCTTCTTCCTTTGCAGTTCCTGTTCTGAACTGACCTCTGGTTCATCCTCTACGTTTTCTGGAATTAAGCTTTGTCTTTGTCTATCTCCCCTTGTAATTACACAAACTTGTTTCAAATCTTTCTGCAATTTTGTAATTAGCAAATTCTTAATTTCTAAGCAATCCGACAAATCAGAAATCTCTTCAGTTAATAAATCACATTTAGGACATTCCTTTTCTATTGCACACACATTGTGCATCTCATTTTTAACCATGTCACTACTCTGTGAATTACTTTGACTAACATCAATTATTAGTCAGATTATCACCACCATCAAGTAATGTATTAAAAATCTTAATCATTTTCATTACATTTCTCAACTTTTGTTTCTCCTTATTCCCAGAAAATATCTTTTTGTCTATCTTCTTATTTGCATCTTCACATTGACGCCATAAATCATGCCACAAAGCTGAATCACTAGCCGTAAAAGGAACAAACGTAAATTCAAGTTTACTTCCGGAAGACAAAGTATTAATAAAATCCATACTTACCGTAGATCAGTTGCTTGCTCAATCTGCTCTCAGGACGATGCACGGTTCTGGAATGCTCTTCCTTCTCACCACGTGGTCTGGTAATGGTCTGGTAGAGTCGAATTACACTTTCTTCTGATCACTTCTAGGTTTTTTTGTTTTTAGTCAGAGGATCTCTTTGATCTCTTCAGACAACTGCACACTATCCCCCCTTTGTCGGAAGAGGAAAAGGCAAAAACAAACGTGCAGTAAAGGCTCGCCGTAAAAAACTGACTAAAGACTGGCTTGGCTCGCCAATTTGTTAGAATATTCTTTGTCTTGAATAATCTAATCTTCTCCAGTGATCAAACAGCAATCAAGACCACAGCTTCAATGTCTATTAATTAGGTTTATTAGATAACAAATTGTCAATTCATACAAATTCCAATGCTGGAACAAATGTTGATAAAAAGGTATTGTAGGCTCAGTATCTTGGTGAGATGTAGATGAGAGCGTGGAAAGAGCGTAGAAAGAGTGTAGATAGAGACCATGTGCTTGTAGTTATGCCAATTTATACCCATTTACATTAGGTTAGGGTATACATAAAGGAATCCTATTGGAACAGTAATATGATACACCAGCATCCCACAGAAAACCCTCTAAGCTACGTCACTTAACTGATACCATATGTTCCTAGCACTCAAGTTACATTTAGGCCTAAAATGTGCAGAACAAAATAAAAGTATAAAAATGATTTCTTACATTCACTAAGAAGTATTTCTCTTTTACTTGTATCATCTCACATGATTATTCCCCATAAGACTTATATGTCCAAGGGAATTCAGTATATTGAACGAAACAGTTTTAGGTTCTGCTTGTTGCGTGGGGGATGGTTTACTAGATACACACTATGTTTAACTGTGGATATGCACATGTTGTTCTGGTGATTCCAGTCTTCATTCCCATGTGATGATCGTTTGAGAGGTGGGGTAAGTCACTCCTGTTTATCACATTAATCACTGCACTGTATAAATTGCTTCACTTTGCCACACAGCACTTGTCTTGAGTAGTGATGGGAAGTTCGGATCATTAAAGTGAATCAGATCCTTTCGACTCCTTCACTGAAATTCATGATCTGAATCTTCGGATCACTCAGTGTGACTCACAGGAGTTACTGTTTCCCAGTCCCTCCCTGCAGGCACACTAATGATTGGCCCCTCCCCATTCATTATAGTCAATGAACCCTTCTGCCTGCCTACTCTAGTGATGTCACTGAAGGCAGAGAATCATTCAAAGATTCAAATCTTACAGTGATCCGGATCTTACAGGGATTCGAATCATTAAGAGAATATCCATACCTTTATAAATAAATACATTAATCATCACTGCCCCAGGGTTTAGATTCCCCTTTACCTCTAACTGTACCTTAAGTCAACTTTATTAAATTAATTAAATTAACCCTCACTCCTCAGCATTAAATTAACCCTGAAGACCCCATTAACCATAACTGCCCCTAAATTAACCCTAAATAGCCCATTAACCATAACTGCCCCTAAATTAACTCTAAAAAGAGCCCATTAACCATACTGCCAAAATTAACCCTAAAACACCCATCAACATAACTGCCGCTAAAATTAACCCTAAGATCCTATTAACCATAACTGCCCCTAATTAACCCTAACTCCATCACATAACCTGAGCCTAAATTAACCTTATAACACCCATCAACCATAACTGCCGCCTAAAATTAAGCCCTAAAGACCATTAACATACTGCCCCTAATTAACCTAAACACTCATCACCATAAACTGTCCTAAATTAACCTTTAACAGCCCATCAACCATAACTGCCCCTAAATTAACCCTAAACACCCCATTAGCAGTGAAGAAAATATAAAACAGGAATTTTCAATGCATTTCAATTTCAATGCAGTACTACTAGTAGTTACTTTCATGTACGTGCGTGCTCTCAACCGACTTTATTAGTTCTCTAGTGTAGGCAACTAAACTCAGGACAAATAGTAGAATATATTTAGCAGGTTTTTTTCATTCGTTTTTTGCAAACACATGTTATATATTGTTTTTTTCAGGACAAGATGGACAAGGGCTAGTTATAAATATAAAGGTCCTGGTATATGTCACTGTCAAACAACACCCCAATATGTGTTCAGCAACATCTCCTGAGTATGGTGATACCCCACATGTATAGGTTTGTCAGATTGTTTGACTGGTAAAAGGCTACTTTTGGGACATGCATAATTCAGGTGGTCATTTGATCATTCTGCCTCTATCTCCTCTTTGGAACACCTTTGAAGCCAACTACTTCAATTTACCCCATCAAACTATATATTTTTGAAAACTAGACACCACAAAATATTTTAAATGCTGGTATTTTAACCCTTTTATGCATGAGATTCTACCACCTGCCTTTGCCAAAATTTAATGAATTCATAGCTGCTGGTATGTGTCACCATCAAACAACACCCCAATGTGTGTTCAGCAACAGTGCAGTGATACCCACATGCATTTGGGAAGCGTGCCACATTTGGGAAGTGCGCTTTTTTCCTCCATTTTGGTCAGTCTGTACTTATGCCCAATCTTTGAGCCCGACCACTCCAATTTACCCCATCAAGCCATATTAAATTAGACACCCCTTGGGTATTTGAAGTGCTTTTATTTTAACTCTTTCTATGTTGAGATTTTTGAGAAATTTTACTTGCATGGTTTGCATGACTTGCATGGTTGAATGCAGTACCTGTATTCAACCTGCAAGTGGGGCCAGATTCTCAGGAGGGTCTGGAGATACTCTCCTGAGGATACTATTCAACTTTATGGTTTTTTTTAATGGGCGCCGCCATCTTGCAAGTGGCAGAATCACTCGCAGTGGCGGTTGTGACCGCTCTCCTACAATGTATGGCGGATGCTGACGCCCCGGGGATGTCGATTTCGGCGTTACTGAATGTCTTGACATCAAGGCATTACAGCAACGCCGTTTAAGTGAGGAAAGTGATTGTTGATCACTTTCTAAGCTTATTTAATGACGGTTCAGGACCGTCAAAGGTCGTTAAGAGACTGTTTTTGCGTGACGGTCCTGAACCGGCAAAGGTCGTTAAGGGGTTAAGCTTCCCATAGTGTTTTACATTTCTTTAGATATATCTTGTGGGTTGTAGCCTTTTAATGATCTAAAAGGTATGTGTAAAAATGTATTTATTTAAGATTCTCTAATTGTCTGTGTAATTCATTGAATTGCTTAATACAAGCTGTTTTCTATTGATTTTGATGTAGCTTTTTAGGAACCGCAGTCCTGAATCAATGACTGATTAGGGGTTTACTGAGGGAGTTTAATCGCAAACAATTAAGGTTTAGATGAGTCAATGAATTGTTTCCCTTTTTTTCTAGTGTAAACCAATGCAAACATTTATAGCCTTTCTTCCCAACCGTGATGTTCCAATCCCCTTATTAATTTTCCAGACGTCTCTGTATTTGTTCAACTTTCGTAATGTCCTTTTGAAAATGCAAGTCCCATAGAAAAACAAAAATTTTCCTTTGAGGATTAAATAGGGTGCTTTTATAATAATTCAGCACCGTACAATTTAAATGAGGTGGTTAACACATACATAACAAATATACCTTACATGCAGACACCAACAGGACTTGGGAACCCCGTCCGTGAGCTTATTATCTAGCCTCATGGTGCTTTTACGCCAAGTTCCTGGCAGGAATAGTGGGTTTATGAGAGATTACAATCTAAAGTAATGATACAGTATAGGTAATTATGTAAGGATAGTATAGTAAAAGACAACCTACTTTTTTCCTTTTACCGGATACTCAGCTGCAACCCACAGCAACACTCTCCAGGTGTTGTAAAATATATAAAGTCCATTTGGGGGCGCTCGTGTATACCGGGGACCATGTGTATCATAAAAGAAAAGGGAAAATAACTCTGATAGTGTAAAAATGCAAACAAGAAATTCTGGGATGGGTAAGTATATACTCTATGCACTCACAATCTGTGTGTGTCAATCAAAGCCCATCAAAACGCTTGGAATCCGTATATATGGTATATGTAGAGGAAACACAAACATAAAAAACGCAATGGTGCAATAACGTTACGCGTTCGGAACCGCAAAAGTGAATATACACTTACAGTTAGATAGATAAATATTGCCTGTGATTCTTAATCGTACTTTTAATATTTCCGGGTTAGCTGGAAATATTGTGGTCCCGTCTCCAGGTCGAACCAGATAAAGAAAAAGGCGAAGTATCACCAAACTAAAATAATTTATTTGGGTACATTCCTGATAAAATTAGAGTAGCAAATTTGATTGTTTTTAAAAGTAACTATAAAAGAAATTAATAAAAAGTCCATATAGGTAAAAAGAGCTCTGCAAAAACATCTCTTTTGCAGAGCTATTTTTACCTATATAGACTTTTTATTCATTTCTTTTATAGTTACTTTTAAAAACAATCAAATTTGTCAGAGCCTGTCTTGATGTGTGTGTTTGGGTATCAGAGCCGGTCGTGGTGTGTGTATGTGTCTGGGTGTCGGTGTGACAGAGCCTGTCCTAGTGTGTGTGTGTCTGTCTGGGTGTTGGTGTAGCAGAGCCTGTCCTGGTGTGTGTTGTGTATTTAGTCATCTGTTTCCTGGCACTTTACTTACTGTAGAAATAATTTGCACTATTTAATTTTTACTTATCCAGAAATAAAACACCCTCTTGAGTTAGTAGTCACTTCAGAGGACAAAACTTTCTAGGCGCAGAAATCAGTGAGTGGGAAAAGTAAAGGTATTGTGTTATTGTGCCTTTAATTTATAACAAATTCTATTAATCTCTATGAAATACTGTTACAAACTAGTAATGTACTTTATTCATATATATTTGTTAAGATATTATATCCGGCATCTGACATTTTTGGAACGTTTATCTAGAAACAACTGGGATACTACCCTTTGTTTTCAAGCTCTAGTTACAGTTAAGGTTTATGGATGATGCTTGGATTTAATTTATCACTCTGACACAAAATAGACTGGAAGATAATTTGAAAATGCTGCATAACAAACAGCAAGTAATTCATCAGCTTAACACATATAACTACACATTAAAAGTCAAGTACAGTAAATATAAATACTATATGGACTATTCATTATGCACGACAAAACTGACAGCAATTATATTACATTTTACTAGATACCCCTGCAAAGAATGACTAAATTACCTTAATGACTAGTAGAGATCTAATTAATATACATTCAATAGCAAATTATTTTCATCATTACTGTGAAAAAGCCCATTTAAGCCCATCAAGAAATGTTATCAAACAAAATGAAATGACTATTTTAAACATAAAAGGACATGATTAATATTGCTGGTCAACAAAACATAAAATTGTGAAGCATAAAATATATGGTCGAAGATAGGTAACCAGATAGGCAGAAACTCCTCTAACTCTGGGTTTCAAATTTATTGCATTGAGTTTTTGAAAACTGCTATATATTTGGAATCTTCCCCACCCATCTAATTTCTGCAACGCTTATCACCATATGTAATTTGTTTAAATAGATATGAAAACTGCTAAAAAATGGTACTAGGGCACCTGATGAAAAATAAAGAATCGCCTGGAATAGCCTATGTAAAAAAAAGACAAGCTTTTATTGATATACTGCTTTAAGATTCTGAGAAACTAATAAACCAATTACAAAATGGTCATTGGCTCTTTGAAGAAGGAAGCTTGGGTCACCGGGGCACTGGCTGGCCTAATACCCACATATAAGCTCCACCCTTCATTGCAGCATTAGGACAACCTAATATGTATAAATTAAATATTGAATTACTTAATATACTTAGCAATTACATTATCTTTAAATTGACATGATATTGCTACTGCTAGTGCCTACCTGCCTGGTTATTGTTTTAGGATTAAGACTCGTAGTTGACAAGAGTTTACGTAGGGGTTATGTGTTATTAACTGATATCATTTATTTTTCAAATAATAAAGTTAATTATTAGGATTTGGAAGTGGGTTGGGTTACGTCTTATTATGGCGTGGTATGTGTTAGAGTGTGTTTTCATGCACCACTGTGTATTTTGTTATGTATTTACTATTTATTTGTTATGAGCATGTGTGTATAGTGGGTATAGAACTAGAAAGGGCAAATAACAAGAATGATCCTTGTGAATTGTTTTTGTGTGTGTTAAGTTGGTTGGTTGAATCATAAGGAAAAAAGATTGGGAAAAAGCAAGACAAAAAATCAAAAAGGAATCATAAGAAACAAAAAAGAATAGAGAAAAGCAAGATTTGCAAAGAAAAAGTAGATGAAAATGAAAGTAAGTGGGCAATTGGTGACTCACTCACCTGTTCCATCCCCAGAGCAAGGCACTGGTACACCGCAAACAGATGCAGCCAGAAGGGTGAACTATTCCTTTTACCACTTTGGGGGGGGTAAATTAAGTCTCCAGACTAAGAGCTGGGTACCCCAACTTGGGCAGATTTAATTTAAGAAAGGCTCCATCAGATGAGGTGACATGCGTGAGCGCTGTGGAGTTTATTTCCAGTTATAGAAAATATGCGCTCACTTTGAACGGGTTGGCGGACATGATAGCAGCTGCTAGACAACGCATGAAAGTGCAGGCCACACACTCTTTTCATCCCAGTATCTAAGGAGGTCAACATTAGGTGCCGAAGGAAGTTCACAAATGTAAAGCACTACTCTCCTTTCTGCTGCTAGCTTTGTCAGTGGGTCCAACAATACTTCTAAGCGCCTCTTCCCAAAATGCAGCTGCTTCACCCAGCTGTGTTCTGATGCTTGTGGCACTGTTGCTGCTGCTAGGAGTAGCACACAACATCATCTCATCTTCCTTCTGCACTTCTCCGAGCAATCTTCTTGCAGTGTGACAGAAGTTTTATTACTAAATTATTTGCTTCTGGCATTACCAACTTGACTAAAAAATGGTTGGTGTGTGCTGCACAATGCACACTAACAATATTACCATCTCATAGTGCTTTATGTTCTGTCTCCAAATGAAGGCGAATGAAGGTGTAACTGGTAGTGGCTGTGTGACTTTCCTACTTTCGTGTCCAAGCAGTGGAGCAGACCGGACCGGCAAAAGCTCAGGTTAGACGGATACATGTGATTTGGATCAATGTGGCCCAAGTCAAATACAAACAATGATATCATACTGAAATTACATTGGTGTAGTCTGTTGATATCTTTCCTGAGACTAACTGCTGGTCAAAAAACTGATGCCTTACGAGCCCGAGTGATGAATGTCCAGTCACACAGCAAGCAGATCCCTCACACAAGGGTTGCAGGAAGTGACATGGACCAAGGCTCCTAAAAACACGCCCAGAAGAGGAAAGCTTTATTAACAAGAGCAGAGGCATGCAGCATACAAATTCTGGCCAGCAGATGGCACCAAAACAACAAGACATAGAAACAACATGGTGATGGAAGAACTGATAATATGGTGAACAGTTAAATAAATATGAGAACAGTACAGAGGACAGCACACTTTATCTATGTTTGTGCTTTCTTCAGTGATTCTTCCTTTGCTCCCACACACAATGACGTTTTCCTTATTGCATGCAGAATATTTTCGGAAGTGTGTTTTTCATCCATCACGCATGGAGAAGGAATGATCGATAGCCTGCTGTAAGACACATCGTGCTGTCAAGGAAAGAAAGGCATCCTGCCTGCTAGGTGCACTCCACAAATCTGTTGTGAAATGCACACACTGACTAGCAGCCTTGGAAACCTCCTCTTTCACTATTGAAATGCAGGACCGATACACTGAGGGGACAATATTCCAACTAAAAGTGAAACGCGAGGGAAGTTTGTATTGTGGAATTATAGCAGCCATTAATTGTGTGATGGTACCAGTTCTTTTAGTAGTACCAGTTATGCTGCCAGCCTTATGTTGAGTGTGAAGGTGATGGTTCATCCCGGCACTGGTGAAATGACAATGTTTTGACTTTCCGTAGCGTGCTTCTTGTACATTTTCAAAGTGCTCACAAATGTTGTTGTGGCGGGCCGTATTGCACTTCCGGATGCTGCTTCTACTGCTCTGAGTGGATGAGCAGCAGCAAACTTCAGTCCCCTGTAGATGTACATGTACGTCCTACAAACGCATATAGTAAAGCCCTTTAGGACATACAGGTACATCCTGACTTTCTCATCTGACAGCCTGGACTCCCCCCCTGTAAGCAGAAACCAGCATTGCTGGATTTCTGCTGCCCGATCACTTTAAAATGCCCAATTGCGCGATCGGGCATTCCCTTCCAGATCATGGCAGTTCTGACGTCACTCGGAAGGTCATCGAAGGATAGGATATCCCCTGCAGGGTCTGTCTAGACTCTGGGATATCCAATTGCTCCTCCGACTCACCGGTGACGCACTTTGTAATCCCAAATGGAAGTCTATGGAGACTTGCATGGAGATCACAGTGTAATCAGTGCAGGGAGGAGAGTGAGAAACCATGTGTCTCACTCTTCTCGCAAGCTGAACAAATAAACAAAAAAAAAAAGCACCAAAAAATATTATTGCATCTTTTTACAAAAATCACTTAAATACAATTAAAAATTAAAAAATGTAAAAATAAAAATACAAAAAATAAATTATAAAAAAATGAAATTATAATAATATAAAAGAAAATCCCATACATCCCATTGCCCTAGCACAACATCAAAAAAGGCATAACCACTGCCCCCGTTCACAACCCCCAAACCCGTAAAGCCTATGAGTATGAAAAATACACCCTATAGGGTACTATATGCAAAGAATGGATATGGCCCGCTAGAAAAGAAAAAACTAAGAATGTGGGGTATTTCTTTAATCGGAAGATGCAGCTAAACAATTTTGGCTGGGTTTCTCTGGTGATAAAAAGTGCAGGAAATTTTTTGCGCCCGCCAAATAGCTGCGTGAGGAGTGCCCAGATACCCCTGATAGGATAGTCTGGGTTTGCAGAAATATATACTTTTGTGGGTATTTTTGGTTTATTTGTTTAAAATTAGAGTTCCCTTCCCATCATACCTAATGTAAAAACTCTACGGCTTTGTATAAAATAATATATACCTTATAGTATGTTTCCTTCTGAATTGATAAATTTGGAGGCGATTTTCCATCACTTTACCTAATTTTGTGAGGATTCAGAGGTGAAAATATAAAGCTGATGCTCACAAATCATTTGCTAAGACACAAAAGTTCCAACTTCCCCGGACACTATTCTCTCTTTAACTTGCTTTTTCTCGACTCAGATGTACCATTTCAAATTTGTTAAGACTCAATCCCTAAATGCTCCTTCCTGACAAGTTCAAATCTACCCTTGAGGCAGGGATTTTAATTTAACGACAGTCATGTATATATATACCTCCTGGAGCTCGAATTGAGGTGTTACACTTTCATCATGACATCCCCTTTTCGGGTCATGTGGGTTTCATGAAGAGCAAAGATCAGGATCAAAGATTTTTTTGATATCCAGAACTTCTAAAAGACACCCAACAGCATGTTCTTTTGTGTGTAATTTGCACCAGAGCCAGGGGAAGACACCTTGCGCCTGCTGGTTTCTTAAAACCATTGCAGGTTCCATCACTACCATGGGAACACATCACTATGGACTTTATTGTGCACTTACCTGTCTCCTGATAGTATAACACCATTTTTGTCCACTTTACCAAAATGGCATACTACATCTCTGCTAAAGGAGTTCCATCTGCCCAAAAGACTGCTGTTCTATTTCTTTAGAAGATGTTTCAGTTACATGTTCACCAAGGTCTAACAAGGGGGTACAACTTACCTCTCATTTCTGGAAAGCCTTCTGTCAAGAACTGGAAATTCAACACAACCTATCTACTGCTTTTCACCCTCAAATGAATGGGCAAACAGAGCGCACATACCAAACTCTGGAGCAATACCTTAAATGCTACTCGTCTTATCTTCAGGACAATTGGCATCATTTACTCCCTTGAACTTCTAACAATCAATTTCATTGTGCCACTAAGATGTTCCTATTCTTTGCTACATATGGAGTACACCCTCTAACCCTCCCAGACCAACCAAGACCTTTGTCAGTACCCAAGGTGACAGACCATATACAGGAACTACGGACTCACTTTGCCTCCCTTAGGGAGAATCTACTTCAAGCTTAGATGGCTTATAAAGCTCAGGCAGATCGTAACCGAACACCTGCTCCTGCTTATAAGGTTGGGGATAAAGTGTGCCTATCTACCCTGAAACTGTCCTGCCCCTCTAAGAAACTGACACTCAAGTTCATTGGCCCCTTCATTATCATCGACTTAGTGGGACTTAGTCGCAGTATGACTGGCGTTACCCCCAGCTTATAGGTTACACCCCATTTTACACGGTTCTCTGATCAAACCCTGGGTTCCTGATTCATACCCTTCCCAAACTCCAGTGCCCCAGCACCTATCCTAATTGACAGCTCATAAGAATTTGAAGTTCAAGCCATTATGGACTCTCGGGTATAAAGAAAACATCTAAAATATATGCCAGAGGGCATGTATTGGGAAGGGGTCACTTTCGGAAATGGCACTCACCCCACAATTTTCCTGGGTTCTCCGACATCCTGCAGACTCTGCCCCACACCGTCTGCAGACAATAGCATCCGTTGAGTCTCTGCATGCACACCTGCTTTGACTATTAAAGGGACCCAAAGTTCCAAACCCAATTTTGGTGGGATGACCGTTGGTGGGAAGTACCTTGGGACACTATTTAAGTCTCTGGCAGCCCTATCTGGGTGCTCAGTTGTCTTTAGAGCTTACCTCTCTAGCGAAGCATGTATTCCTGCTCCTCCATTCCCTACCCTGAGTCCTGCACCAGTTCCAGTACCCGTACCCGTAAACCCGTTGCTGACCTCGGCTAGTGCTACTACCACGTCTCTGCCTACTGGATCTGTTAACCCGTTAGTGACCCCAGCTTGTTTTGAGACCACATATCTGGTTCCTGATTTTGCATGCTCTGCAGCTCCCAGAGTGTTCTTCCTGGTCTGGCGTTTTATCCTGCCTGCAGAGTCCTACTCCTTTGACTCAGGTTGGCCCCCGGAGCCTCTGGCCTGGCTGACAACTACTGCTGCACCTCTTTGACTCTCCTTCCTCTACGGGAACCTTTTTTTAAAAAAAAAAAATCTATAATATTGGGTCCAGTTCTGCTGCATGGGACTGCATGTGCCTATGATGCCCCGGTGTCTGCCTGCCTCGACCCAGTGCTCTGCTACTACTGTTGCTGCTGCATTTCTTTGACCATCCTAACTCCGGGATAACCTTTCTTTAAAATTCTATAATGAAACGTGAGCCCAGAAGGTGTCAGGGACCTCCCTGTTTTAGGAATGCCCCCCAAATGTTGTTCCAAATAAAAGAGAACTCTGAAACGAACGGCCGATTAAACAAAGTTCTTGCCCAAAAACAAATGCGGTAAAACCGTGCACAGGGCTTTTATTCTTGCCAAAATCTTATTACTCCATTTGAACACCTAATACCAGCACAAACCTTGATGCAGATTCCTTGAGGTAAATATAGAGTTGTAGTGAAGACTTGCTTCAACTTTACTAAGTTGTGGTGATCAAATGGTAAAACTACAAATACAATAATAAAAAAAAGTCAACATTTTCTGGTCTGGTGAGTCATGCAACCATAGTTTAATGTCTCAACAGCAATTGCTGTTGACATAGTTACACTAAAAGAAAAACTACATCTGATCTCAATTGCGATCACATGGCCTCGCTGTGAAACCGAGGCTGCTCGCACACTTTGTGTGAGCAGCCAGAAAGAAGGCTGCAGGAGCGGTGAGAGGTAAGCAGGGGCGGGAAAAAGACCCCTGGAGATGTATAGGCAGAAGGGGTTACATGACCCAGCCATGTTCTCAGGAAGGAACTGGGGGATGCTTGGGGTCAAACATCGGTCAGCTGTTCATTTATCAGCAGGGGTGGGGGTTATTTTTGCAGGAAAATATACTGTATAAATGTATGTGAACATAATCATATGATATATCAGAGAAGATTAGCAGATTGTGCTGTACATTATGGATAACATTAAAATGTTACTGTCCGGTATGAGAGAGGCTGCCCAAACCAAGGGTTTTCTCATGGCTTAAGGGCAGGCCAAGTTCCAGACCTAGGAGGCCCCCAGCTTGCCTAAGCCCAGAGAACGATGCTATACCACCCTCTTTCTCCCCACTCCCTCAGCTGTTATCTCCGCTGTTATTTGCCTGTCTGGTCCTGTGTACCTCAGGGTAGCAGCAAACGTCATTCCAGTGGTTCCAGGTCTGCTTCGGCAGCCGTTTCGAATGTTCAGCAGCAGACATCCTGCAGGTCTTCAGCCTATCCTTCCCGGAGCATCGCGTCTTTGGCTGCGTTGAGCAGGGATGACGACTGGTTTGATCTGGATGATCCTGCTCCTCCACCTTCCAGTTCCTGCTGCACACTTGGAAGAGCCGTTGGACACAGTAAGCGAGACACAATGGTCTTCTTCACCTCCCAGCTTTTCCGTCCCGGCAGTGACGACGCTACAGAGGGGGGAAAGGGGGGGCAACGGTTATTCCTTGCACCCCGCCGAAATTGGAACCACCCAGCGGATTGTCCAGGACAGTCCCGCAATGGCACTTTAAGTCCTGGGCAGCCTGAAACGCTTTTTTCTTTTTTGGACGCGGAGGAGAGAGAGGGGCGCCTAGCAAACGCTCGGCCCCCTCACTCTCCTCACTCACTCTCCTCACTCCCCCCTCACTCACCTCCGCCGCGGTGCCGGCGTTTCATACTGAGCGCCGGTATATGACGTCATATCTGGCACTCAGCAGTGAAACAGCACGCACCACGGCAGAGAAGGAAGACAGAAGCCTCTTTCTCCCGCCGCAGGACTTAAAGGTGAGTAAAATACAAAGGGGGCGAGTAGGGAAAGAGGAGGTAGAGGGGTTAGAAAGTGATAAGGGAGGCAGAAGGGGTAGAATGTGATAAAGGAGGGAGAAGGTCCTGTCAAACTAATTTAATTGCATTCTACGAAGAAGTAAGTAGAAGTGTCGATCAGGGTGTTGCAGTGGATGTAATCTACTTGGATTTCACCAAGGCGTTTGACTCGGTTCCACACAATAGGTTAGTATTCAAACTGAAAGAAATTGGGCTAGATGCAAATTCTTGTTCTTGGGTAGAACATTGGCTTAGAGATAGAGAACAGAAAGTTGTTATAAATGGTAAATTTTCAAGCTGGTCAAAAGTGGTAAGTGGTGTCCCTCAGGGTTCTGTTCTGGGACCAATTTTATTCAACATATTTATAAATGACCTGGCAGTAGGCATTGAAAGTCATGTTTCTGTGTTTGCAGATGACACTAAACTAGGTAAAGTTATACAGGGCGAGCAGGATATTACTGTGCTGCAGAGGGATCTAGATAGACTCCTGCAGCAAGCCTCCTGCCCTGCCTAGCCGTGCCCCCTATGATGTCAGCAGGACCAGAGGAGGGCCGTGCCCTGGTAAGTATAGATTTCTGAGACTGGTGGGAGCGAGCAGATGTCCATCCGCACCTTTCTGGTACTGAAGGAGTAACACTGGGTTTGTGTGTTAATGTGTTGATCTATACCTGCTATCGGCAGCAGGGTCTAATATTCATATATATTTATATATATATATCGGCAGCAGGGACTAATATTAATATATATCGGCAACTGGGGCTAATATTTATATATATCAGG
The DNA here is from genome assembly GCA_009364415.1 of Spea multiplicata. Taxonomy (NCBI): domain Eukaryota; kingdom Metazoa; phylum Chordata; class Amphibia; order Anura; family Pelobatidae; genus Spea; species Spea multiplicata. Next base: position 6,316 of record VKOC01048237.1, on the reverse strand, counting down.
AGCAGGATCCAATATTTATATATATAATATATATCGGCAGCAGGGTCTAATATTAACGAAACTGCCAGTTCAGTTGTAATTTTGAAATCATGTTTCAATCATAGTCTTTACTTCAAAGAGATAAGTTCTCATTATGTAGTTAAAAATGCATGTCTAACACGTATATGTGACGGGGCCATCACATTAAATAATAATAAAGGGAGGGGCTTGCTGGGGGCATTAATACAAATAGTGGGGCTGGAGGCGATCATACAAGGGTGTGGGGGCACCACATTAATCTATACTAAAAGGGTGCTGGATCAAAAACACTAAGGGGGTATAAACAACAATGCAGTGTGAAAAATCCATCCTGATCTAGATGTCAGTGACGTAGATTGTGTCCTGCTGTTTGTGTGTTTTTGGTTATCAGTGTACCAGAGCCTGTCCTGGGGTGTGTGTGTATAGGTGTTGGTGTGGCAGAGCCTGTCCTGTGTGTGTTTGGATGTGGGAGTGGCAGAGCCTGTGCTGGGTGTCCGTATGCAGAGCCTGTCCTGTGTGTGTGTTTGGGTGTCGGAGCCTGTCCTGGTATGTGTTTGGGTATTGGTGTGGCAGACAGTCTTGGTGTGAGCCTGTCCTGCTGTGTGTGTCTGGGTGTCGGTGTGACAGAGCCCGTGTTGGTGTGTGTGTTTTGTTTTCTGTTTCCTGGCACTTAACTTACAGTTGGAATTATTTAATTTATACTTATCTAGAGATAAAATGCCCTCCTGAAGTTGTAGTGACTTCAGGGGACAAAACATTCAAAGCCCTGAAATCATTTAGTGGAAAAGTTAAGGTATTGTGTTATTTACGCTATAATGTTTATTTCAAGGATTAGTCGTACTAAATTGTGGCTTCAGGCTTCTCATGTTGAATGATCAAGTATTATGTTATATGTTAGTCCAATAACAAAAGTATCATCCCATGGCACATTACTTTTGGCAGTATATATATATGTTTTTTCAGTGATATGATTTAATAGTGGAAATTATTAATGCCCCCCAGTTTGACTGTGCTATCTTGTGTGCCACCCGCTATATATTGTTTCTAGAGACGCCATTGCATCCCGGCAATTTCTTTAAAGATGGAGTTGGCGAAATGGAGCAAGAGGGCGCAGCCGCGGAGCTCGTCCCGCAACATCACTATGGAGGCGACGTCTCAAGGGATGGCGTTTCTCGGCTCACGCCAGTGATGCCTATCGGCCAGGAGATTGCAACAGTTCGCTCTGTAGCTGTTTCCAGCTGTGTTCATGCTGTTCCTTTTGCTGGACGTGAGAATGCGACTGGACCTGATGCTGGCACCGGAGCTCTCCCGAAGTCCATATTGTACCACGGGGGTGATAGGGGTCTGGAGTGGGGTACGGCGGTTGAGCAGTTTAAACAGGATTTGTTTGGCGGTCTTATGGAATTGTTGCAGCGTTGTGAAGATAGGTTTCAGTCCCCTAGAATGGCCAAAGTCAAGGCTGCAGTCAGCAGTGTTTGGGGTACAAATGTTATGGGTACAGAATGTACAGTTTCTTCTGAGGTGTCCAGGAGGGCAGGTGCTGGGGCAGCTGCGTCTGGGGCACAGAATAATGAGCGTGTTCCGGTGGTGGCAGGGGCTGCTAACAAAGTGCAAGTGAAGGTCCTTTAGGGGCACATTTGAAACAAAGTAAGAGATAAAATATGGAATGGGGAATATGTGTCCACGGTGTCCAGGCGCCCTGTGCGGACTACTTCTCTGGTGCCCCCCTTGACAAAAAAGAAAGGGAAGAAATCTTGTAACAAACAACTATTTTTAATTAGAGATTATTTATGAGCAAGTGCAAACAAGTACAATAATATATAACCGGAAACACTTGTAAAAATAATGAACCTTAAATACTTTAAATATTGGGGAAAAAACAATCTTTGTAACAAAAACAATTTTCCTTTAAATATTTCAAAAATTGGGCCATAGGCAATAACTTCCTTTGCACTCCCTCCACGCACCCTAGCATCTAATCACTCCCTCCGCTCCCACACCAAAAAAAAAATATTTGTCACCCTGACTGTAGACTAGGGGAAGACTGTGAGACTTCCACTTGGTTTAATTTGAGCATGGTATCTGCCACTGATGACAAGAAGAGGACAAGGAGAAGCGGCGACATAGGCTAATTCCCCACACTTTTACGAATTGGACGCAGGCTTTTGCGATTCTTGCCAGAGTAATTGGTGAGAAATCAACAGAGAGTTGTTCTGCATTGTTTTGTTATCTGGACAGCATTGGTGAAGTACATGGGGTGTGCTATCTCTTGTACGCATTTTGAAACTTTTAGCATGTTTGTATTCGAGATGTATCCTCATCTTGATGTTTTTTTATGTGTTGGATCTGCGGAGTCATAGGTTTGCGCTGCTTTGCTTCACAGGTTACAGGGGATGTTTTGGAAACTCAAGGTTCGCTTGCGGCAGATAAGACCGAGGGCCCTTGCTCGGTTATCAAGTTTTTAGGAATTGAAATTGATTCGGATAGAATGTTGTGCAGGCTTCCATTAGACAAGGTTAAGGAGTTACGTTTGTTGGTCAGTCAGGCACAGTCTGCTAAAACGGTTATGTACGTGTGGCTGCAGTGCAGTGGATTTTTGGGGTAAATGAAACTTTGCTTGTAGAATTATGCCCATGGGGGAGGGTTTTTGAAGAGGGCTGTCTTTGGCTACTGCAGGTATACGGTTTCCACATTATTTCATCGGACTGTCAGCTGCTCATAAGGCAGATTTAAGGGTATGGGAGACATTTTTGTGTGAGTACAATGGTAAATCCTTGTGGTTGGATAGAGTGTCATCTAGTGACACTTAGTCTCTCTGGAATGATGGGGGCGATCGGTTATTGTGCATTTTTCCAGGGAGCATGGTTTGCAGGTGTTTGCAGGCTCTGGCGGCAGTATGGTTTGACTAAGAACTTAACATTGCTGGAGTTATTCCCCATAGTTGGGAACAGATGTCCCTGTGTGGTTATGGAGTCTAGTAGACAACACGTCATGAAACAAATTGGCATGTCTCTGGCTTCGCCAACCTGGGCAACGTACAGGGGAGTATGTAAAGATTAGGTTGGGTTTTTGCATGAGGCAACCCGTGCTCTGAGGATGACCAGTTGGTGGTGCTGTTGTGGTTTCTGGGAAGTTAATTTGCCAAGGGGACATCAGTAGCTGGTATGGATAGGCGGCTGACGGCCTTGGCTTTTTATTTCAAGCTGCAAGGCCAGTGGGATATTAGTAAGGAGTTTCTAGTAGGTCAGGCAATGAAGGGTTATCGCCGGGGTGGTAGCACACCTGACTCGTAGCATCCTGTCACATTTCGGCTGCATATGTGGGTGCCTCAGTTTTGAAGTAGGGTTGTTCCATTTAAGTTTTGTTATTGGCGCCTTTCGGATAGACTAGTAGATTGCGAATTATGCCAAATCGCAGGGCGTGTTGAAAGCTAAGGACGTTTGCTGGGAGATGTTTGGGATTCTGATTAGACTTTCCAAGACGAATAAGAGCAGTAAGGGTTTTCGGGTACAGTTGCTCTCCATTCCGGGATCCATATTTTGCACGGTAGGTTCGTTGCGAGTATACTTGGTTGTACGGCCCAGGGGAGAAGGTTCTTTATGCAACACGCGGACAGTATTTCCCTTTCCAGGTTTCAATTTGTAGCAGTTTTTAGAAAATGTCTTAGCAGTTTAGGTCTCTCTCTTACTGAATACAGGCCTCACTTGTTTCGTATTGGAGCGGCAACTCAAGCAGCTAGATAGGGTTTGGGTGACACAATTATCAAACGCATAGGCAGGTGGGAATTGGGTCTGTTTAGAAGATATATCAGATCCAATTTGGATCTAAGGCCACAAGGGCGATTGCTAAGTCTGGATCCTTCGCAGGCTAAGGTCAGATGGTTGGATTTTAGGGGTTTGCGATGGGAGGGCATGCATTACGAGGTAATGCGGCAAACTTCGTGGAATGGGGCTCCAGATGTTCTTCTTATCCACGCTGAGGAGAATGACTTATGTAGCCAGCCTGTCTGTAAATTAATTAAGGACATTAAATGTGATAGGCTGAGATTGCAGGCAGCTTTTCCGGGTGTTGTGCTTGTTTGGTCTCACATAATCCCGCTGTTGTTCTAGCAAGGTGTTAGGTCCTTAGCAGGGGTGGATAGGGCCAGGCGTATGGGTTAACAAAGTAATTTCTAGATTTGTGGCTTATAATGGAAGCATAGTGGTTTAGCACACAGAAATTGAGGATGACCCTTGTGGGATGCTGGGAAGGGTTGGTGTGTATTTGAATGTTATTGGTTTGGATCTGTGGTGCTTGGAGGTGGCAATGGAGTGGCTAGAGCAGTTCAGGTGTGGCGAGGGCATCGTGGTTAAGAGGGTCAAGCACGTTGGCCCATGGTGGAGTGATCCAGATGTTATTTTAGATCTTGGCGGGGCTGGTGGTCATCAATAGACAATTAAGTTACGATCAGTTTGGTTTAAAATACGGAATTTAGGATGTGAAAGATTTATATAATGCTGTTAAAGTCTGTGTAATGAACAATGTTAAAGCATTTTGTAAATAAATGCAGTGGCCAATTCTATATCCAATTCGTCTCTGTGTCATTTTTTTCTGCATTTTGAATAATTAAGTATACAGTGCCGAAATGATAGTGTGAGGTGCATGGGTCAAGAGAGCCCTGGAGACGTATAGGCAGAAGGGGTTAAATGACTCAGCCATGCACTGAGGAAGGAACTGGGGGATGCTTGGGGCTAAACATCACTCAGCTATTCATTTATCAGCTGGGGTGGCAGGAAAATATACTGTATAAATGTATGTGAACATAATCATATTTATTATTTTAACTGAAATACCAGAGAGGAGAAGATTTCCGCCCTCCCTCCCCAAATCTGGGTGTACAGTGACTGAATGATGCATTGGATGGGGGGACCTTGCGGAGTGATCCAGATGTTATTTTAGATCTTGATCTAGTTTTCGCCATAAGGGCGTGGTATGGGTACACATTCCTGTTGTGGGGTTAGATGTTAGAGTGATGCCCATATGGTTACTACATTCAAGGTGTTTTATTGCCCCAACCATTGTGACTTGAGTTTTATAACGACCGGTGGTGTCAGGCTCTAGCATGACTGGTTGGGAGTGTAGAGCAGGGTGGCCAATCAGGAGGCCAAGTACAAAAGGCAAAGTCCAAGAGGAAAATCCGAATCAGGGCAGGTGGCAAAGGTGCAACAACGGGAAAAAGGCTGGGTCAGGATAGGAGATAAACACGTAGTCCAGGAAACAATGCCAAAGTCAGGTGCCAGCAGGTCAATCAAATAGCACGAGCTGAACACAAAAGGGAATGGGTCTGAGCAGAGCAAGGAGAACCAGAGAGGTCAATAACTAAGCCCTGAATGAAGGGTGTGCAGGGTTTTTATACTGATCCACAGGTAGAGCTCCTCCCTCTGGCTCCCAGGTGTTCCTGCCCTCACCTGTGTGGTTACCCTTCCTCTCCCTCCCTATTATCTACCCTAGGACCGGGGGCCTGACAGGTGGTATTTGGTGGGACTGGTGGTTGTCGATTAAGTTACGATTGGTTTGGCTTAAAATGCAGAATTTAGGATGTGTAAGATTTATATAATGCTTTTATTTTGTGTAATAAACAATGTAGCAGCATGTCGTAAATAAATGCCATGTCCAATTCTAAATCCAATTCGTCTTTGTGTCTTTTTCTGCGTTTTGAATAATTAAATATGCAGTGCCAAAATGATAGTGTGAGGTGCATGGGTCATGTATGTGTGTGTTTGATTTTTAGCATTGATGTCTAATTGTGGGTCTGTGTGAGCATGGATGCATAATGTGTGTGTGTGTGTGTGTGTGTGAGAGCATGGATGCGTAATCGTGTGTGTGTGAGCAAGGATGTGTTAGTGAATACGAGTAAGTGTTAAAATTTGGCAAGAGGCAAAGAAGGCACAGACAAGTCATTTGGTGGAAATGATGGCACATACCAGCTGTTAGGGGGACCCAGGGCAACTTTTTCACCAGGTCCCTGTGGTTTTTAGTTACGCTACTGATCTCAATAATATATCTCCAATTGCTTGCTCATAATCATAGTCCTTTATTAAAAGGTGAGCAAAATGGACGCAGAAAACCTCCGCTGCTAACTGCACCTCCTTCCGGCTGCAGCGGAAGTTGCCTACGCGAATCGCGTAGACGTCTACCCACTGCCCAGACAACACACCGGGAGTCAGAAGCACCAGTAAGTTTGGGGGGGGGTTGTTAAGTGGGGGCATAAGGCAGAGTGCTCTATGATATGCCTTTTAACCCCCTTAATGCCACTCTG
>VKOC01048236.1:0-17530 GCA_009364415.1 Spea multiplicata | reverse complement strand
TATGGCACAGTCGCCTTTTCCCCTTGACAACATAAAGCGTCATACGTCTTGTCTATAATATGTTGTTTCCTGCCTGTTTTTTTCCCGCTGAATTGCGTCAAGGCAGTAATTAGAAATAAAAACTAAAATATTGCACGATTTTGCATCATGGTCTGTAATGGATTTATGTGACTAAATTTAATGTGCATACTTCAAATGAGAATTACATTTTTTGGTCGTTATGTAGAGCAATTAGGGCCGACTGACTGGATATTTGTACAGTACGAGCCTACGCATTAAATGCACAAGATACAAGAAACAGGAAGCTACCTTAATTTCACCATCAAAAAAGACGGAGAGAAAAGGGCAGCGACCTTGTATTAGACACTACGGCGAATGAATTAGTTTATGAATCAATGAAAGTAAGGAATGAGTAGAGCTTTCGTCTGATCTCTATAAGGAAGCCTGTTGTGTTCTGCGCTGTTTTATAGTTCCCGTCCTTCCTGTCGACTGCTGGGTTTCATCAATAAAACCTATTAGATTTGATTTTAAAGCCCACGCTAACTTTTCCGTTTGGAATTTACGTCAAGAAAGGTTTACAGCAAACTGGAGCAAATTCTTCTCTTGCCTAATATTCATTTTTTTAGCATAACGAAATCAATTTATTGAAATTTACCTGGGAACTTCCCCCAGAGCCCTTCCACGTTGGGTAGCTCAATGACATCGGTGGGACGGGGAGTGGGATTTAAACAGAGATTCCGAGCCGTGTCATTTAGTGTCATTGTTTTGCAGGTAAAGTTCAACTCATACCTATAAAATACCTATACAAAGACTAAAGAAAGCACAACAGCTGAAATTATTAAATATTACCAAAAAAAGCTAAAATTCAATTATTTGTATATGTTCACTATTATATATTTTCAGAAGGAGCCTATTAGAAATGTTAGAAATATAATGTTATTCTAATTACTGTATACCGGATGCGATAATAGAATGAAAATAAATGCTGCTGAGAGTTTAATAACACTTGGCCCCAAGGACACTGGCCATGAAGGAAAATGTTTAGCTTCACCGAGAAGACGTGACAGCGAACAGATTGGATTTATATTGGCCTAGACAGGGTTCCTGCTGAGAGCCGTATCCTGAGCTTACGTTGTTACTTGTATCATGGGCCACGCGTACTAAAAAAGCACTTTTGGTTAAGATCATTCTTATTGAGTGGAAAACAATCCATACCATGTCGAGAAATGATTGATCGTTTAAAGGGACAGTGTGTCTAAGGACACAGATCACCTAAGGACTACAGGATGACCAGTAGGTAGAAGCCCAACATCTTACCACAAACTACTTACATTATGAAAAAAATATAATGAGTATATTTGTGCTAGAAAAGATTTCCCTGTAGCAGATCCATATCTCCCAACAGTCCTGGTTTTTGTAGGACAGTCTTGGAGACTGTCCCGCCTCCCCACTATTCTGTTTTTGCAGGCAGGAGGGAGGATAGGCCAGTTGGAGAGATCCCTTGATCTAATATCTTGAGGAGGCTATTTCGGTAAGGTCCAACCATGCCTCCCACCCTTCCCACTTCTGGAGATGGTCCCGTCCTGCCTCTTACCAAACCCCTGATTTGGTCAAATAGTTACCGTGGCAACCATAGGTACCTCATTTAAAAGTAACACGCAGAGATTTGTATTGTAAGATATTCAGCAATTTTTACGTGAAACCACTATTTAAATCACCCAAATGCAATAATGAATTTAAAAAAAAATGCTAGGCATCTGCCTTGATTTCTGAACTTTGACCTTTACAAGACTCAAAGTAATTTTCCAATAGATGTAAAATACTTGGCACCACCGCCCTTAATGTGTAGCCCCAGGATATGATGTCATACCACAACTTGGCACAGCCCTCCATAGTGTATATGGGCCAGGAGGGGCAGCCAGAGACCACCCCTGTAACTGGCCCATTGAGTAGCAACACAACAGATCGGCATGTCTCCCAGGAAGCCAATATGCCCCCCCAGCATTGTTCCAGGGCAAATGCTATACCCCTGGGTCTTCTGTCCTAGGCCTGGGCCAGAATACATTGCTATAGGCACCCATGAGTAGTGTTCTTGGGCTTGGAGTAAGGCGTTCCTCAACCCCGCAACCCGGAGATTGAACATTTTACCCGGAGTCTTCGGGCAAAACGCAGCGAGTTCCGACGTATGCTTATTACCATAGCAATCAATGGAGCGAACCGAACAGCAGGAACATTTTATTGGATCCTTTGTTGCATATGTTAACCTTTTACAAACAACCCTCCATTGTCTCCATAAACATCGGGACTATTGTATGCTTATATATATATATGTGTCAGACCTTTCTCATATTTTCATACGATTTAATTGGTTTAAATTTTTTGTAATGCCCATCGAACATCTAGTGAATGTTATATTGGCAGAAAAATATGGAGTATGGTGATTTACATTTGTTTTTTCCTAAGGCGCTAGAACAGCGTGTTATGTGGTTATCCTAATTTTTTGCGGTCTGCACATGCTGTGCCCGATCACCCTACAGTAACCGAATCAAGTTAAATAGCAAAATACCAAATCAGTTGAAAACTCAATAACACGTCTCATTTAAAAAGCAGCAACAAGAGGGAAAAGGCATCTTGCCAACGGAGCCTTTGCTGTTTTATAACGATTTTGCGAAATTGCTGGTAAGTAGTATTTTACATTTGGAAAGGGATACTTAGACGCTTGTGTATAAAAGCTTCTGAAGTGCTTGTTTTAGAGGGCTGAGAGCATGTACCAGAAATGATTATGTAAGCCTTGCCCTAGTTCTGAGATCTTTGTGAAACTTATTGAACTTTTTTTTTAACGGTGTCAGAACGATACGGGTCACAGGGGTATATTTGTCATTGGGCTGGAAGTAGGGTCTGCCATTAGGCTCTAAGAAAAAAAAAATGTTCCTGGGGGTCCATATCTAAGAATCAGAAACAGATTATAGCAAGGTAGCATTCTTAATTTTAGATTATTTAGACCATCAAAAAGTAGAAATCGCTATCGACGTGTCCGTCTTATCCTGCCATAAGGGCAGCACAGAACCAAAATGGAAGGCCAATTTCCTAAGCTCAAGGGACCCAACCACCTCAGAAGTATCTTCCGGCTTCCATGAGCTTCTCAAAACAAACTTGTTTAGTATGATATTCCACCCTTTGGGGATCTCTTGGAGCCCATGCCAAGTGAAAAGATGACTTGATAAAGACCTCATTGTGAGGTTGAAACGTTGTTGTCTGTTTCCTACAATAAATCTGTCTGATGGAACCCCTGCGTGCCTGGAGCCTTCTTCTATTTTTGATTTACTGGGGAGCTGGCCCTTCCTGGCACAGCTAAGCACCTGAGTTCCTGTGGGGAGTGAGTGCAGATTCCTAATTCTGGTGAAGTGAAAAGATGAGTCCTGATGTGGACCTCCATCCATAAATGGGGATGCACAACGACAGACTATTAAGTGTCCAGCCTTCCTCAATGAGTTCACCTCATGCTTGTTTTGTATGTTAAATTTGCATTGAAGTTGCGTCCCCTCTATTACCCCCAATGATAAATGGACCCTTATCCCCAAAGGTTAATAGACCCCCTAAGAAGCTGCTTAACCTGGTCATAAAATAGCATTGCCTATAGTTAGGAACCTTGTGTAGAATCATATGGAAGGAAGATGCACATCTATGCTGTCTGTTAACATATCAGGCTCATTATCAATTAGGCATGCTAGGCCATGCATAGGGACCCCCGATCATTGGTAGCCCCTGATATTTTAATAGGTAATTTGTTCAGTGGATGCGCAGCTGGTGGCAGTGCAGACGGACTCTGATGTATCGCCAAATACATTCCAAAGCAATAGACAGAAGACCATAAAAAAGTTTCTTTTTTAAAAAAAAAATCACATGTTGAGAATGACATACATACGCAATCATTGTCTTTGTCTGCTTCTGTAAAACAGCGGAATGTGAGGAGCGGAGAAAAAAGTTTCGGAAGTGTCTGTCTACAAAGTTTACAGCTAAGTACTTACACAAGATGGGAAAACATTTTCTTGGCTTGATGTGAGATACATTCCAAGTGTGACGGGGTTCTACAGCCATGAAAGTCACATTATTGAGTACGGCATATAAATGGTTTATAAATGAAATACTATTATTTTTCTAAATACTTACATAAATTACCGTATTTGGGTCACAAAGTCACGAAAAAAAAATTAGTAACACCCTGCCCCCTGGCTACATCTCTGACTACCACCTCGTAAACAAGAGTGTCCTTTCTTGGCCAATTGGCGCCAATGGTTGTAGTGTATAAGATAAGATCTTTCATAAAGAAAGTACTTATGGTCACATTCCCCATAGCTCTGTTCTGTGAAAAGAAACACTGTGCCTCCGTTCACATACGTTTCAGACAATTAAAAACCAGAATAAAGTCTTCTACCTTTGAGCAGAAGAAGGCCGTGAAACCGGTTTGGTTTGAAGAATTCTGCAAAGAGGCTGAAGCTGTACGTTACATATTTCTTCTGATAACATGGATAACTTGTAAACACCTTGATGTTGATAGCAACATTTCTTTTAATTTAAATAATGCAAATAAAAACCAAAAGTATTTTAACACAAACATATATAGTAGAGCTGGACAAACTGGTGTGGCTCATCAACAATGGAGAAGCGTGAACTGAAGCTAAACCTTTTCTCGCACTTGGCCCTCATGAGCATCCATAGGGAATGTTCCCTAAGTCAAGCCCTGGCTTGGCTCATACAAGGCTTGGCCAGCTGGGCCAAGTGTCCACTAGTGCCCCTATTTTAGAAGAACAATAAGACGTATCTAACCCCCAACCTATAGAAGCTACATAGAAAGATAGAATCATTCAGTTATTGTTAGAAAAGAGATTGCGTAACCTTCTGAGTCCTGATAAATATGGAGATCTATTGTTCCCGTATTATATGAGTGCGCTAGACTATTTAGGAACATTAGCAATTAAATACGTTATTTGATTAGGTATTCAGAATGAACATTAGTATTCCGAGGCACCCTGTTGAAAAAAGACGCAATCATCTTGTTGATTAGAATAGAAAAACAGATAATGGCGTTGTAACCACAGTGCAAATAGACGTATGATTGGCTCTGAAATGATTACGTTCGTTACAGGCTATCCTGTGAAATGTTGGGAGGTTATGTATACATTACAAGTAAATACTTGGTAAGATATGGCATAAAACATTTTCTAGTAAACCAACCTCATAGAATACAGTAAAAACATTTAAAATAAAACAAACAAAAAATAATATAAAAAAGAAAATAGATTAACAGAGATAAAAAAAAAAAGTTTTAATCATTTGTGGTCTATCATTTGCGTGGATGTATAATGTACGGTTTAATTTTTAGAAAATGCACCCATAGATATTCAAAATTGGAGTTGTTTCCAGATTCCAGGGCAAAGACACAATCCAGCAAGCATCTGCGGCCCCTCTTGCAGTATTTATGAGCAAAACATGACATTTTAGACTAATACATATACTGAAACACGTCCTGACCTGGATGGATCTGGCTGTATGCCCTGATGTCCCTCTTTTCCTAACATTTGACGGGTATTGTTGTATCACAGGGTTCTATAGTCCTAAATGGTACAGTGAGACCCCTTTTCTCACATACGTATTGCACTTTTTTGTTGTTTTTGAGCATGTTTTTTGGCATTGATCTACCTTTTGTGCACTGAAAATACTTTTTTGCTGCCAGGTGAGTCCAGGTGTAGACCACCATTCTCATGACTGCACACCACTGATTAGGTTTATGTTTCATGGGTTAATTTTTTCATGCAGAATAAAATAGCTTTGTGTTTCTTTTCTAGACTGCCATTGTGGGTTGGATTAGATTTTACCTCTGTCACAGCAAGTGCCGGCATATTGTCCTCAGTTGGTGCTTTTGGTGACATCCTCTTCCCCTATAGGAGGATCGGGGAGAGGACATCAACTCAAGTGCCGCCATATTGTCCTTGGTTCGGGCTTCTGGTGACATCCTCTGCTGCGTTATGTCCACGGAGATGTAGACGAAGATAGAAGATAGCAGATTGAAGAGAGGAGAGAAGTGAGTTGAGAATGGAGAGGATAAAAGATAGACAATGAAAGTGAGGAAGAAGATGCAGAAGCAGAAGTAGTTGGCAGGAGTGGAAGAGGTCAGCAGAGAAGGTAGGGAAACATTTAGAGAGTGTGAGAATGAGATTGTGAGAGCGTGTGAATTTCAGATAAAAATTCAAAGCTTTTTACTTAATTTTCATCCAATTCGACGGGGGTCTGGCCTCTTTTTCGGGGGTTTATACAAATCGCTAGATTTTAATTCTGTAAATTTGCAATTAGTACGAATCAGGATACTCAAGTCTAATATCCGGTATATATATATATATATAGTTTGATTCCTATGATTCAGAAAGATTTTTCTATCTGTAGCTAATGGTTTCATTCTGTCGCTTGTTTTTCAGTGGCCAGATATAGACAGCCTGCGTACCGTGTGACGTACTGATCGCTACGGCAACAGAATTTGCTGGTTATGTCGATAGCCTCTTAAAACCGACCATTCTTTATATAGTGGCAGAAACTATGTGCCTGGTTGGAACACTCAAAACATCATTCTAAGATATTACAGAATGAAACGGTTTCCGGTAATAACACTCTATTGAGAACAAAGCGGGTAACTATGAAAGCCAGTTTTGCATAGTATCTCCGGATGTCAGAGCACGCGAAAAAGAACATTTCGACAGCGTCTGCAGAAAACAAAGTAACGATGGTAACAATTGTAAATAATTTCAGCGCAGATGAATGAAAACAAATAAATTGGGTTTGTCAGGCAGCAGAATGTGCGTAAAATGTTTTTTCCGACACAGAAAGTTTGTAATCCTGCTCAAAACACAGACGTCAGTTGGAACTAAAGATAGATTGGGACTCGGCTGGAGGTTGTCGGGATTCGGGTTCTTCTCCCGAGTTCTCTAGGCTAAACCTCAAAGTGCCAGGTATGGATATGCCCTGCCGTAGCATGCAGCAGCGTATATACAGCCATCAGCCACATTTATGACAACAGGTAGCCACTGGCCTTACAGTGGCATTAAACCCAATTTTTTATCCATTTTCACTGGAATGATCACCAATGATTACCAAGGTGACTTTGTTCTCTGCCGCGGCAGCCCCATCATCGCCAGGCCAGCTCTGTCTAGCATGCAACCGGGGGATATTGAATCCCAGAGGTTGCCCTGAGACCAGGCTTTACTCTCCATTTCCAGGCATAACCAATCCTGGAACCCTAAAAAAAAAACCATAATAATAATAATTGGATCTTCACATCACTGTGAACATGTTGTGCTTATGCTAAAATCCTGATACTTCTGGAAGAAACTTTACATCTGTTCGCTGGTGTCATGATGTAACCAACAACTATAGTTACTTTCTGAAACATCAACAAAATGCTGGACCAAGACAATGGTTATTGAGAAAAGCTTTCGGGATGTATAAAATGTTCTTCCATTTGTTAGTTCCATAAAGTGTTCCCCTACTGGTTACTTTCACCCAAGGTGGAAAGCCCAACCAAACAGCCCATCTAGGGTCCACTGAACATTTGGCAAACAATATACTACTGGTTCCGTCCAATTTATATTCTCAAAAGAAGTGATTGCAATAACAAAAGGATCCTAAAGTACCTGTCGCTCTAAGCAGCTCAATAATTATAAAAACAATTAAAAGAGAAATATACAAAAACAAAGCTTGCGTAGTGACCCAACGTCTTCAGTTGTCCCAGATCCCGGTTACCGAGTGATATATTTAGCCCTTCATTTACAGATAATTGTGGACTCAGTTACATGTTTGGAGAAATTGCACTTTTCAAAGTAACCGATGAATAAAAGTGTAATTTTTTACCTGCTTCTAAAAATGTACCAATCATTACTGGCAATCATAGTCAATCAAGCCATCTGTTAGATTATTTCTTGGAAACTTTTCTGCTACAGACTCTCCTGGCATTTAAATGTGGACAATGCACTGAACGTTTCTACATTGTAGCCGATACAAGTTTCTTTTATGACCTTTTTTTGTATTCTGCATGGGTTTACATTCTGTAAAAGGATAGTAATACCCTCGATGATTAAGCTTTATCACTATAGCAACAAATGGAATATTCCCATTCACCATTCCCCTGGTTGCTACAGTGATAAGACCCCCCATACCAGATCTTGCTTCACAGTCTCTTTTTCCAAAATGAATATGGAACATGACAGAACTGTTATATTTTAGGCAGGCTACAACGTAACAATTCTTGGAAGGACCTAATAGCCAGCAGGAAACCCTCACTGGATGAGCTATGCCATAACATTACATTGCTGATCGAGCGTCAACAGATTCTGTAGAGCTATTACAATGGAGAGAGGGATGATTAAGAATAATAAAGGACAACATACAACATTGACAATACCACCAACACGTGATATACCGGTACAGAAAGAGAAGAGGACCATGCTATGGCAAGATTACAATCTAGTAGGATGTTGAAGGGGAATGAGACAGAAGGAGAGGGACTGTTGGGTGGGGATGACTACTGTAGCAAGGGTCATGTGGAGAAGTCAGTATTGGGAAAATCTCTAAATTGAGGAAAAATAGTGGGTCCTCCAGAATTCTGGAGGATGTGGGGAGCCAGTGGATGCATAGTGGGGCAGCAGGTGGAGGGTGATGGGATAAAAAGATTAGTCTAGTAGAGGTGCTCTGCTCACAGTGGATTAGAGAGCTGAAAGGGAATTGCAATAATCCAGAAAGGATATCACAAGGGAATAAATTAATCATCTTGTATGAGGAGAGGACAAATCCAAGAGATATTTCGCAAATGAAGACAACAGGATTTGGTGAGAGACTAAGTGTAAGGGGTGTAGAAGAATGCTGTGTGGTGTAACAACATCAAACTCTGGCTGTTGTTTAGATTGTGGAATTCTCAACAGCATTGTAGATATCAGAAACTGGGGATAGAGGAGACAGGGGGATAGCCAGAAGCTCAGTCTTGAAGATGATTTGCATCAGGTAGTTGATTGCCTTCTAGGATGGAATTCCAGAGAGATAATGAGGAAAGGTAAAAGAGAGGGCAAGAAGTCAGTAGAAGAAATGTAGGTAAGCATGTGGTCAGCGTAGAGGTGGCATTGGAATTCAATAGAAGATACCTGTGTAGAGAATGATAGAATAGATGCTCCAGAACTAAAATACCAGATATTTATTATTTATATAAAAATCCGCTCAATATCATGCCCCCCTTAAAAATAGGGCTGACTGGGTCAAATGCTATCCTAGGCAAAAGGTCCCTCATCCTCATGTGCACTGCGCCTCCTTCTACCCCTATCCCATTTAGAGATTATGGGTGCTGGGCGAGGAAACTGGTTAGGGGAACAATATAAGATAAACATACTCTGTTTTCTTATTTTAACCTCTTTCTGTAATCATGAACTAAATTACACCAACTGGCAATAAAGTGTCTTCTTTTGTTCACTGACACCCACTGACTGATTTCCTACAGAGATTTCTGTTTTTATAGGAAAAGCTATTTATATAGTAAAAAACAGCCTATCTCTTCCAAGAGGATTTTCTAATATTAGGGACAAACCCTGCATTTGTATGGTATATTGAAGAGCAAGTTAGTCATAAATAAGATGGATCTTAAAAATAAAGATCTTTAAAACATAGAAATCATTGTTACAGTAAATGATAAACAGGCAAACAATCTTGTAGCTCTACTAAAAAATAGAGCTAAAACTGAGTACCACATGCAAACCCAACAATGTATAGATCAAATTATAAACTGAAATGCATTTAGCATTTTTTAATGAATCAATTAATTAATGAATTAAGCTCTGCAATAATATACATATATATATAATATATATAATATTATATATATATATATATATATTATATATATATATATATGTGTGTAAATGTATAGTGCTTAGAGAGGGTGTGCATGTATATGTACAAGTGTATGGTGTTGGAGTGGCCGTGTGTGTGTGTGTGTGTGTATGAGGTGTTAGATTGTGTGAGTGCATATGCATGTGTGTGCACTTTACTCATTTCACTTTATTCGTCCATGATTTCTTCTGTTTCTGGCTGGTGAAGTTCCTGAGTGTCGTCCTGGGCTAAGGAAGCACGGTTTGGCAGCAGTCTCACAGCCCAATACCCATACAGACATATACACTGCGCATATACACACATATCCACTGCCCTTACACATGCCTACCCATACATACACATATACACTGCATCCCTTCTCACTATCCACTAGCTCCTACCTCACTTTCTCCCTAGCTCCTCATCTACCCACTTTTTCCCATTTCTTACCTGGCACTGTAGACCCCTGCTTTGGCGCTGCGGGGGTCACTTAGAGGGAGTTGCGTGATCTCCCCAACTGGTCTGGATCCATCACTCTGCTCATGGACCACTCGCCGTAAGCTCTCACATAGTTGCAAGGCCTTATGCACACACACACACGCGAAAAGGTCCCTAATATACTACCCTGACCCCCTAATTGATCCCGGACTAACCTACAAGTGCCCTATGCTGGGCATTTACTCTACACGCTGCCCTTGGTTGGTGTATGTGTTCTTGCATAATTTGCTACATCCGTGATCATATTTTGACTTGGCTGTTCCTTTGGCCCTGGTCTTGGTTCCTGATAGAGTTTGGCGTTTGTGTATCCTCCATGATTTAGTTTTGACGTTGCCAGTTTGGTTCTGATGAGGGTCGACCTCTCACTCTACACCTGTATTTTAACTTGGTTTTCCCAGTTCCTGTTCTTGTGGACCTGCACCTGCCCCTATCTCCACTCCCGGATTACTGATCTCTGCTGACCAATTACACTTGGGAGCTCCAGCTTCTCCTTAAGGGAAGTACTTTTTTAATGGCGGTTACTACCCTAGACCTGGGCCAACCCTAGCCATGTCATCTGTGTGCCACATGAAGGAAGTGCAGGATTGGGGAAGCACAGGCTATAGGTAGTTTACATGTATGTTGACGTTCAATGAAGTTGCTGGTCGTCTGGGGAAACGTTACATATTCTTGTGCATTATTTAATACACAGCAAGGAACGTCACTAAATCTAGTGATTCACATCCACTGACTCATACATTAGCAGGTTTTCAATGCTCATTTAAATTTTTGGTGCATTTTAGTACAACAGATGGACATAAGAAGATTTTGTAATACATCACATTTCCAAGCTCATTTAACCAATTTACCCCCAAATTGTAAAAAAGAGCATCTCTCTCATGATCTTGCAGGACTACAATTCCCATGATGCTCTGTATATTCATACCAGCTGAGTATCATGGGTGTTGTAGTCTTCCAACAGCTGGATAGTTACTATTACAATTAATTATATTACTATATTGAAAAAAATTTGTGCACTAAATGTTTCCCCCTATACATAATGTGCTCTCCACTAAGCTGCAAAAAATCAGAAGTTATGGCGTGCCCTGTGTATAAAAATATCACATTATTATTATCACGTTGGTTTTCCCTGTGGGCGTCAGGAAGTAGCCAGCGTCCCCTTTTTTGTTTTACGTCATTCATGAACGTCTAAGCATGACATGCCTTGAGATTCATAGGTTATATCCATTTGCCTCTGGTTGCTTCTTTTAAAACATAGCATGTTCATTTCCTTTCAGAGGCTAATGTGTCAATCTGTATCACTAATGAAACGACAGGTCTAACCCGGTCTTAGAGAGAAACAAATTTTCAGTGTCAATGACATCACAAGCAGCCTACTCGGTAGCGAAAAATAACAATGACCTCCGTTTCACTTGTTTCCTGATAATTTGTAGCACATTTTAAACTGGCCTTACGAAACGTAGTTTAACTTTGTGGCTACCAATATATAATAGCCAGACTGGGGATAACGAAGCAGCCCTGGCGCTTTAAGGTTGAAGGCTGCCTTAATGGCACTGCAGGCTGAATATACCCAGCGTCACACTAGGAGAACATAGAAGCATAACGCGTGTCTATTATAAACTAGGTTCAGGTCTGTGGATATATATAACACCTCAGTCTGTTTATAAAGTGTGCTCATCACCATATTTGAGAACGTTCAGGTTCCAGGTATGGAAACCTGAAGTGGCTGCATGAAGGGCAGGACTTGAGATACATTTGGCGAGACTTATGCCACACAAAGGCAGGACCTGCACATGGATGTAGATTGCACCAAACATCATACATTGCATGGGGTGGGAGGGTAATTCTGCAGATAGTGGAGGTGCCCAAACATTGCTCCTGTGACCTGGAGATTTAATGTCCTGATCCGGTGACCCAAAGTCTTCAGGCACCCAGAACGCTGGTTCTGTGTGGCGCTGAAGGGGTTAATCGCTGGTGTCCGGCAGAAGAAAGCAACGTTTGGCGGGAGTACCTAGTTGGGGTAACAGGGCGTCCCGTCACAAAACCCTTTTAAACCTTAGCCAGCCAGAATCACGTTTTTAATCTAATTTCTGAGGTGTCTGTACAAAGGTGCAACAAAAAATGAAGCTATAATCACTATTTGTGGAAAACATAAAAAGGGGTAAACATATTTTTTTAAAAATGTGTGCTGTGCTTGATAATCAGTAAAAATATCAATTTATATGCTTAAAATGAAGTTATGTAATTGCCTCAGTTACCTATAAGACGGTTTTATGCTGTATGCTTCTTAAAAACAATATAAAAAATACAAAGCAATTTTTTTTCAAAACATTTTTATAGCATTTAAAAAATGTACATTTTTGTTACATAATAAATAAGGTTGGGAAAAAACCCTAACTCTGTCAAGATTAACACTCCTACATATGCAAAAAAACCCAAGGGAAAAAATCCTTCTTGACTCCAAAAGGCTAATGACGTAAGCGGGCGGTCCCGTGACATCAGTGGGAGCAGCAGACGGTCCTGGCAGGGCCGGCACCACCTATAGGCAAAGAAGGTGCCTGTCTAGGGTGCCTACTTGGAGGGGGCGGTCATTCATTAGCAGCGCGGCCGCAGCTTCACTTGATGTGAGGCAGACAGCCGTGCAGGCAGTGCAGGCTGCAGCAGCGAGCCTCCGGCCACGGTCATTCAGTAAGTGCGGGTCGCGGTCACTATGGGGAGAAGTGGGATCGAGTCAGCTACTATAAGTGGGTGTGATAAAGTGGAGGGGCTTGTGGGGGTGGAACCAGGTGGCGGCCAAATTATGTTTTGCCTAGGGTGGCAAAAATCCTTGCACCAACCCTGGGTCAACTTTCTTTTTTAATCTCATGAAACTTAAAGTAGTTATTTATCTATTAAGTAAGTAACGATGATTACAGGTCTTTTTTAATTATTATTTTTTTAATGACATTACACCGGTTGTATTTGAATTTTGCAATATTTTATTTCCTTACAATATATTTTTTCTGGCTATTTACTATATTTATGGATACATTTTTCACGCAATACTAAATACCGATACTAAAATGCTATGATAACATGCTATAAATATGTGCAGGGCCAATATAAAGAGCTCTTCAGAGGTTCAGAGATTTTGAAATAAAATCAATCTCTGGCCTGTTCAACCCATACATTCCATGTTGCCCAACTTAATCTCCATTTCTGTGAAGGTCCTACCCACCTTTTGAAAGTGTGCCCCTTTGTGATCCCAAATAGCCTTTATTTTACTACTAGCCTCAATTAACATCATTGAGTAGGGAGTACATAAAACAATGTGCATGTTATAATTATTTACTGATAGGGAGACTAAATACTGAATAATTGTCCACTTAAAAAGAAAACTCTATTCCCCCGTGTGAAGAGGAAGGGTGAGATCCATGGATTAAACTACATGAAAATGTCACAAGAAGGATTATAAACAAGACAAGGAGTACATTTTATTTTATCTTTATAATGATATTATTTATTAGAAATAAATCTGTAGCAGAAGTTCACAAGGTAATACTAAATAGCATCATGTGGCTTTTGATTTTGTCTACAAAAATCCTGGACTTGAGTTTACTAGGACTCAAGTGTACAGAAGGCTCCCTCTGGACTCACAAAGAATCATCCTTTAGCACTCAGGAGAGGAAAAACCCCCTTGTGGGGGAAACCTCTGGGGATCCATGGCCAAAAGGACTGCCCATCCCTCTGGGCATTAAGAGGTTAGTGCTTAAGGTGTAGTTTAAAGCACAATCGTACTGACAGTAGAATGGACGTGGTGAAGTTGGCTCTGTGGATCTTATTATGCTATTGTTCAGGTAATGTTGAAGAAAGAATGCATCGTTCCCACTTCTAAAAAGAAAATGAAAGACAATGAGAAACTAAATGATAAGACACAATTGTTCAATATATAAAAAAAATGTATTGCCTTCATTCACAAAGATAGTTAGTTAGGTTAACAGCTCTGTCTATCAGCTACTGGAAAAACATCAATCCTTAAGAAAGGGGGGTCAAGGTAACTCCATCCTTTCTACGAAAGGGGTACTCGATCACCAACACTAACTAGGGGGCTACTGGCAGTTACCACAACAGTCTAAATCCACCTGTCTGAGAAATTAGTGCCTAACAGGTTTCTGCAATGCTGGTCCTCCAAATCTTACACTATAATAAACTATAATCAAGAAGAAAATTAAAGATTACATTAAATGTTTTCTTAATGTTAATGAGAATGCTGATTAATGTGTAAAAAGGGCCACATTTTGTTCTAAGACAATAAATAGATTTTTGCCCATATTAAGTCTTTTATGGACATTAATCTGGTTTTTATGTTATGTGGAGTCCCTAAACTGCAGGAGTAAAAGAACATCAGCAAATAACTTGACAAAGCTTACTCTTGCTTAATCGGCCAAAATCAGCATTAAAAGGTGGAAAGAAATTATAGTTGAAAAAATACCATTGGTCATGAAGGGGTTAAACAAAAGCAAGTATTTTCCATATAATACATTTTTTGAGAAACTTTCAGCGGATTTCCTCTAAAGTCATGAATTTGGTTCTATTCTCGCTACCAAACATTAAGAAATTACATTTGTGGGATTAGAGGTTGGTTACTATGCAAAACGATGAGCCAGTTGACTTCATTTGGGACAAATTCTGGCACATTAAAAATCCTTTAGCATTTTCCACTATAAATGTGTTAAAAGATCAATGAGATAAACATACTTCGGGAACACGAAGCAAGGGGGGAAAACTGCCAGAAAATGAGAGAATGAAAAATAACAAAACAATAATAAAAACAGGAAGTAATGAAGGCAGAAAAGAGACAGAAAGTTTGATATAGAGAATGAAAAGATTACCTCCAAAGATGTGAGACGTCCTACCAGACTTACACAAAACGTCAAGAAACGCTTCCGATCTAGACGGCTATAAAAAATGAATCAATCGTGTGTACTTTGCATGGAGTGTATGTATCAAATATATATATATACATGTATGTAGCTGATTTGTGTGTATGTATGTTGTGTTTTGCACAACAGTTGGTCAGGAGTGATCTGATCATCATCAGCCCACTTACTAAACACAAAGCGTTTGACCTGGAAGCAATCTGGACTTTCAGGTCAGTGCTATTTTTTTTTAATTAATTTTTTTAATTTTTTTTTTTAACTCTTTCGATGCTGATGTTCCATTGGAGCACAGCATTGACTGATATTTAGTCCCCACAAGCTTGTGGGGACAAATGTTAACCCCTGCAATGGCACGAATGTACCATACACAATGGTGGCATTGAAGGGGTTAACGCTGCACTGTCGCTCTCATGGATCAACCAGGCAGCAGGGGGTTGTTGGGGCTGGTCTCCACACTCATGTGGAGACCAAAGAACCCTCTCCCCTGTCCCTGAAGCTGCCTCTGGCAGCTGGGACGCAATTGCTGGTCTATAGACCAGCCATTGCAGGGGGAGTCTCTTTGATGACTACTATAGGCTTCCATGCCTACAGGAATCATCAAAGGGCTTGTGGGGGCTCGTTTTTGCTGTTGCTGGTCTGCCTGGGCTTCCAGGCAGACCACCAGCAGCAGAGCCCCTTACAAAACGGGAATTAACCCCTAAATTGCCGCGATTGCGGCATTGAAGGGGTTAACGCTGCACTGTCGCTCTCAAGGAGCGATCAGGCAGCTAGGGGGTGTTGGGTCAACACACAACCCCCTTCCCTGAAGCTGCCTGTGGCAGCTGAAAACACGATTGCTGGTTTTCCAGCAGCCGCATTTTCAGCCTACAGGATCACTCCGTGGGAGTGATCTCAGGCTTGGGGGCGGGCTCAAAGTAGCTGTGCTGTCTGCCCAGACTCCTGGGCAGACAGCAGCAGCAGCGCCCCCGCGTGGTGACTCAGCCTCTTACATCCACATTTTTTTCTGGATGTAAGAGGCTGACAAAACCTAGGCGCCAGGACAAAATTCTCTGTCGCCATGGCGACCTGGCATCTGGGATTTGTCGAGCCCTGTGTTAGTGTGAGTGTCTAGGTGTGTGTTAGTGTGAGTGAAAAAAAAAAAAGTCCATCAAGCTCAGCCTTTCCCAGATCTTTACCAGATAACTGGACTGTGTCGGTGAGTCCACAGGAGTGGGGGGGTCCAGGTAACTCCATCCTTTCAACGAAAGGGGTAATCGATCACCAACACTCACTGGGGCTGACTTGTTTGTATTGATGTTGCTGACTTGTGTGTATGTATGTTGCTTGTTTGCATGTGTTTGCTGCTGTTACATATGCTGTTGCTGCATGCTGTCTTCTGGGATGTGGGAGAGAAAGACTAATGTTACTGCACTCTTATTGACAGTCTGCATTGTGACATCACATGACATCACACGACTATGACATCACTGCCTAGCATCAGAATTCTAATCTTATATATATTCTTAATCGGCCAAAATAACTCGAAACAACAGAAGAGGCAGAAGACCATAAAAGAGAGATAAAGTTTGAAAAAACAATAGAGAAAACAACGATTATCTTCCTACCAGACTTTCACCAAATAGTCAACAAACGCACCCGATCCAGACGGCTCCATAAAATGAATCAATCATGTGTACTTTGCATGGAGTGTATGTATCAGATATATATATACATGTATGTAGCTGGTTTGTGTGTATGTATGTTGTGTTTTGCACAACAGTTGGTCAGGAGTGATCTGATCATCATCAGCCCACTTACTAAACACAAAGCGTTTGACCTGGAAGCAATCTGGACTTTCAGGTCAGTGCTATTTTTTTTTAATTAATTTTTTTAAATTTTTCTTTTAACTCTTTCGATGCTGATGTTCCATTGGAGCACAGCATTGACTGATATTTAGTCCCCACAAGCTTGTGGGGACAAATGTTAACCCCTGCAATGGCACGAATGTACCATACACAATGGTGGCATTGAAGGGGTTAACGCTGCACTGTCGCTCTCATGGATCAACCAGGCAGCAGGGGGTTGTTGGGGCTGGTCTCCACACTCATGTGGAGACCAAAGAATCCTCTCCCCTGTCCCTGAAGCTGCCTCTGGCAGCTGGGACGCAATTGCTGGTCTATAGACCAGCCATTGCAGGGGGAGTCTCTTTGATGACTACTATAGGCTTCCATGCC
>VKOC01048235.1:0-35382 GCA_009364415.1 Spea multiplicata | reverse complement strand
GGAGCGATCAGGCAGCTAGGGGGGGTTGGGTCAACACACAACCCCCTTCCCTGAAGCTGCCTGTGGCAGCTGAAAACACGATTGCTGGTTTTCCAGCAGCCGCATTTTCAGCCTACAGGATCACTCCGTGGGAGTGATCTCAGGCTTGGGGGCGGGCTCAAAGTAGCTGTGCTGTCTGCCCAGACTCCTGGGCAGACAGCAGCAGCAGCGCCCCCGCGTGGTGACTCAGCCTCTTACATCCACATTTTTTTCTGGATGTAAGAGGCTGACAAAACCTAGGCGCCAGGACAAAATTCTCTGTCGCCATGGCGACCTGGCATCTGGGATTTGTCGAGCCCTGTGTTAGTGTGAGTGTCTAGGTGTGTGTTAGTGTGAGTGAAAAAAAAAAAAGTCCATCAAGCTCAGCCTTTCCCAGATCTTTACCAGATAACTGGACTGTGTCGGTGAGTCCACAGGAGTGGGGGGGTCCAGGTAACTCCATCCTTTCAACGAAAGGGGTAATCGATCACCAACACTCACACTATATTCTTAATCGGCCAAAATAACTCGAAACAACAGAAGAGGCAGAAGACCATAAAAGAGAGATAAAGTTTGAAAAAACAATAGAGAAAAGAACGATTATCTTCCTACCAGACTTTCACCAAATAGTCAACAAACGCACCCGATCCAGACGGCTCCATAAAATGAATCAATCATGTGTACTTTGCATGGAGTGTATGTATCAGATATATATATACATGTATGTAGCTGGTTTGTGTGCATGTATGTTGTGTTTTGCACAACAGTTGGTCAGGAGTGATCTGATCATCATCAGCCCACTTACTAAACACAAAGCGTTTGACCTGGAAGCAATCTGGACTTTCAGGTCAGTGCTATTTTTTTTTAATAAATTTTTTTAAATTTTTCTTTTAACTCTTTCGATGCTGATGTTCCATTGGAGCACAGCATTGACTGATATTTAGTCCCCACAAGCTTGTGGGGACAAATGTTAACCCCTGCAATGGCACGAATGTACCATACACAATGGTGGCATTGAAGGGGTTAACGCTGCACTGTCGCTCTCATGGATCAACCAGGCAGCAGGGGGTTGTTGGGGCTGGTCTCCACACTCATGTGGAGACCAAAGAATCCTCTCCCCTGTCCCTGAAGCTGCCTCTGGCAGCTGGGACTCAATTGCTGGTCTATAGACCAGCCATTGCTGGGGGAGGGTCTCTTTGATGACTGCTGTAGGCTTCTAAGCCTACAGGAATTATCAAAGGGCTTGTGGGGGCTCATTTTGGCTGTTGGCTGTTGCTGGTGTGCCACCAACAGCAGAGCCCCTTACAAAACGGGAATTAACCCCTAAATGCCGCATTGAAGGGGTTAACGCTGCACTGTGGCTCTCTTGGAGCTATCAGGCAGCTGGGGGGTGTAGGGTCAGGTCCCCCCACACTTGTGTGGGGACCCAGTCAACACACAACCCCCTTCCCTGAATCTGCCTATGGCAGCTGAAAACACGATTGCTGTTTTTGCAGCAACCACGTTTTCAGCCTACAGGATCACTCCATGGGAGGGATCTCAGGCTTGAGGGCGGGCTCTGAGTGGCTGTGCTGTCTGCCCAGACTCCTGGGCAGACAGCAGGAGCAGCGCCCCCGTGTGGTGACTCAGCCTCTTACATCCACAATTTTTTCTGGATGTAAGAGGCTGACAAAACCTAGGCGCCAGGACAAAATTCTCTGTCGCCATGGCGACCTGGGATTTGTCGAGCCCTGTTTTATATAGCGCTGTACAATGGTTGTCAGATGTTTTTAAATTGGTTGGGGACAGCGATCACTTTGCTTTGGTAGCTGCTCTGCATTTTTCAACCCAAATGTTAATTTGACTATTGCAGTGGAGTGTTTTACCTAACAGGGTTACCCAAGGCAGCCAATTTATCATCGGCATCTAGAGGTTAAGTTGAAGAGTACTGGCGTGATATTACCATATTTGCTCGCTTATAAGACAGAAAATAAGACAGAAAATAAGACAGAAAATAAGACAGAAAATAAGACAGAAAATAAGACAGAAAAATACCCCTCGTCTTATAATCGGGGTCGTCTTATAATCAGACCTCAAATCGGTCTGACTATGAGACTAAGATCCAGATCCCCAGCAGCGATGCAGGGGACCTGGATCCTCCTGCCCCCCCCCAACTTACCGCGTGCATCTGAGTCCCCGGTGCTTAGTCCGGGCAGCGTGTAGAGCTCTACCCGACTCAGGTGAAGTGGACCTGGATCTGAGCACCGGGGACTCAGAAGCACCGGTAAGTTTGGAGGAGGGAGGGAGTGAGTGTTAAACGGGGGGCATAAAGCATTTCTGGAGGCAGAGTGCTCTGTGAAATGCCTTTTTTTAACCCCCTTAATGCCACTCTGCCTCCAGAAATGTCTTTTAACCCTGTATACACCACTCTGCCTCCTGAAATGCCTTATACCTCCCTATATGCCACTCTGCCCCATAATATGCCTTATAAGGCAATGCTGGAGGCAGAGTGGCACATATGGGGTCAAAAGGCATATCACGGGGCACAGTGGCATATAGAGGGTTAAAAGGCATATCATGGGGCACAGTGGCATTTCTGGGGCAGATGTGCATAACTGGGGGGGGCAGGTTGTAAAAAAAGGCGCAAATAAAAAACAAAAATATTTTTTCTCAATCATAGCTTTTATTTAAGAAACAAATGTTCACATAGTTTTACCATGAATTTAACCAATTTACTGTTAAACTTTTTTTTAGACTTTTTCTTTTTCCTAAATTAATCTTTCGATTTTTCGGGAGGGGTCGTTCATAATCCAGGGTCGTCTTATTAACTCGCAGCACAATACCGGTAATAAACTGCTGGAGTTGCTGTAACAGGACCAGACCAACTACGCCCATCTTAATATTCTTTATTTATATTATAAAAACCAAAGTTAAAAAAAAATAATAATTCAAATCTAAAGCAAATGTTAATGCAAACAGATGTGTTTTTTTATTTCGGACATAGTCTGAATACACATGATTACACTTGGCAATATTAGCAGTGGAAACTAATAAAAACTCATTGAGACTCATTTACACCTTCAAGGCCAGATACCAAAGGTGTCTGCAGTCCATCACGGTCAATAGAAGCATTAACCCTTACTGCAGGATTTTTTTTTTTTTTTTTTAAAGAAACCATCACGCCCTTCTTGCAAAAGACGTGTGAAAGACCTTAGCAAAGCCTAGACCCGAGCGAGTTGCACTGAAACATATGGTATATCTGAATTTTTCTGTCACTAGTAATTCAAGATTACAGTTCTTTTAAAACGACCAATATATAATCAAATATATCCACTTACTTCTTTGAGTTTATGTATGGTTGGAGTGATTTCTTCCTCCAAAATCTAAAATTAAGAAAATGCATATCCAAATTTTAACAAAAAAGTGCAATGTTATAACAGTAGTTGCAATATCATAATCCTACGTAGTAGCTTTTATAATATATATATATATATACACACACACACACACATATCGTGTGTTTTATATATTATACAAGTATAGTCTTATCCACATAAACCTGAAACGAAGATTAGTAGTTACAAGATGAGCACAAGGTAAAGTTACTTCTATTACAACCTTAACATTTCCTAATTAATCTGCCAAATTTACTCAGAATAAGAAGATTAGGTTTAAGCAATAGGTTGAAGATTAGATTGAATCAAGTAGTATACCGTTTGTATTTCTTTCAGTTTGGCTTCCTTTTTTTCAATTGTTTTTTGGGCAGCAAGTTTCTTGCATTCATACATCCTTGTTCCTGCGGCTTCTTCAATCATAGCTAAAATCTGTATTAAAAATAAGCGTCAACGTGCATTTCACTGAATACAATACAAAACTAAATAGACCTTGAACACACGTAACGGGAGATCAAACAGGGGGTAAACAGTGTTTTATGGCAAAATTTCTCTTATGGTCTTTAGAATACAACAATTTAAAAACACAGCTGGTAATGTTTACGATACATAAATGTATTACATTATTAAAGCATGTTTATAAATATATGACAATACAAAAAATAGAACGATTCAACTGTTTACAATGCTTACTGGCACATACCCTCTCCAACGGTGCCGTGTGAATTTAAATCAGCAGAGCCAGACTAGATCGACAAAAAGGCACTTGCTCTTATTAAAAAAGCCATTATCACCATCTCCCCCTCAATCAGAATAAAGAATAACAAAACAAGGTATTATCTTGTTAGAATAGTTTTTTGGAAATATGAACAAAAAAAATCAATAAAATGTTAATATTTGCATTACCTCAGGAGGTTTCATATTCAAGACTTTAGTTATTCGCCCCTGTTAAACACAATTAAATAAAAACATGACATTTAACAAAAGCAAAATCCATATGATTAGATTCACAAGTCTGCTACAGAAATAAGCTATAGGGTAAATGTACAGTTTAACAACCTCCCTGCTACAAGGAGCCCCTCCACAATCACATCAAATGGTATAAAACAGGATAATTTACTGAGCAACAAAGGCCTCAACATTTCATATGATATACTGACATGCCATGCAGTAGTGAACCATTAGCAGCTTAATTTAAAGGTGAACCCCAAATGTTCCCCCTTATATGTGGCATATTTGTCAGTGAGACATTTTCTATTTCTGCAACAAACCCAGACTTAAAAATATTGATTATGATTATGCACTATTTGTGATAATAAACATAAATATTTATGTACTTAGAGCGCATCCCATCTGACGCAGTCAGTGCCATTTTCCAAACTTTTAGAGGCTTCCAGATGGTGAGAACTAGCTTCTCTGATTTGAGGGGATTGTGGATAAGGGAGTACTTATACACAGATATAAATAGCTATTTATGTGACTTTTTGCTACAAATATTACAATAGGACAATAACTAAACGGTATAAAAGTACATCTGGAGTGTAAGGGTATTGCTCACAACAATAATAATTACCTGCATGATAAGAAAGTGAGGATTGTTGACATTGAGACCGACAGAACAGAAAAGATCTTGTACGCGAGTGTTGTTGGCATTTACTCCATTAATTAAATATTTATTTCTGCCTCCAATAACCACCTGGAAATTAAAAGCAAAGAAGTGATCACTGAATTTATGATTTCGGTTAGGATTTTGAATGAAGTAGACAGTTTAATGCAGTAAACCCAAATGAATCGATCATACCGATCATACTGGAGACAAAAAAAAGTAATAATGAGAAATCACTGAAATTCACAGAGGGTGTTAATGAACTTACCTGCCTGGTCACCGTTATCTCATCATGTGCCTCAAATCCCAGCGGGCTCTGCTTTTTGTCGCGGTTGTCAAAGGTGATAGAAACAGTTGCTTTTGTTATGCCAGCCTGACCATTTTTGTAAACAAGGTCTTGCAAATTAGAGGCTCTCACCTGCCAACATAATACATTTCAAAATGTATGAATGCAAATTTTATATATACATGTATGATAATTGTGGAACATTTGATTTTGCTAATAGCGTTAGTATACCTGAGTCAAATTAGAGATCCCGAGCAAGAAACAGATGGAATCCAGAATGTTTGATTTTCCACTACCGTTTAGTCCGGTAATAGCATTAAAGAGGGGGTCGAAGCCATTTATCTCCGTCCTCTGGGCGTAGGACTTGAAACCTTCGACGATAATTGATTTGATGTGCATCTTCTGTCTTTTCCGCCTACAATGAAAGATGCTGAATCAGAAATCAAAAGAGAAAAAGAAATCCCAATCACTGAAGGCATGATTTATACTAAAAAGACATAATAAATGCCGGATCACCAAAATTATGTGGCATAAAAACAAAGTTCTGTATTAGAGACAAAAAATAAAATGCATAAAACCACAGGAGATATTCAATGGGGTTAAACAGCACATCCTAGCACTTAATCATAGGAGTAGTGATTTATAGTCAAAGTATTCTCCAAACATCACTTCCTTATTTTTTTAAAAAAAATATTTTTGTTAAAAACCCCAGATGTTTACATATACAATAAACTCCCTGTACTAGCAACTTAGTAACTACTAGAAATTAAATATTTGTGAACAAAATATTTAATTCATTATCTATTCCACAGTCAGTGGGAAACCCATTCACACTCTTTCATAAATCACTCCAAAATAAGAAGCTGACAATACAATGCAAATTAAATCTGTATTGGAGTAGACATTTTTATTTAGAAACTCAATGGAATTTACAACCACAAACCAGCTACACCGGATATTCCAATTTCATACGTATTTAAGTCACGAACATCATATATGCATTACATCTAAGGTAACCTATAAAGCACACATACAGGATTTTATTCTGTATTTATATAAACTCCGGCTCTCACTCACCACTTACTTCAAACGGCGGTCACCGTTCAAACTACACACTATTTTGGCGCCCGGTATGCGGAGAAAACGTCGTGAAACTGACTAGGACCGACCAAGACAGCGCCTGACAAAATAAATACAGGGGAGAGAACTGATAATGATATTAGCAAAGAAAAACATGAAAACAGAAATATTAAAATATACATACGGTTTTGCTTTTACAACGTGCATATTCTTTTATAGAAAAAAACAACCTTTTCCACCGCTTCTCAACAGGCATTTGTTTGGACAGCCCAAATAAAGAAACAGGCGGTATCGAAAGAAGGAGGGCCTACAATTCGAAAACTATGTTCTTGTAATCGCTGGCTGCGCAGAGGTATTGTCACGTGATTAGTAAAGGAAGCTTTAGCGGACATCATTGAAAAGGTTGTGGCATGCAATCCAAGAAATGTGTGATTGTGAATTATTTCGTGGGGGCACAAGATTTTAGTTTCGATATAACAGCATGTTTGGCTAAACCTGTGTATTTCTATTTCAGAACAAAGGAAATCAAGCAATAATAAAGATGTAATTATACATACAATTATGACTGGATTAGGCAGAGTTGTCACACACAGGGCTTGAAGTGGGGGGCCCGCTAGCCCTGTCCCCCCCACTACTAGCCTCTATGTGGGGGGACAGGTAGTGTAGCAGAGGTGATAGGTGCTGTATGGGGGTATAAAGGATATAGTAGGGAAAATTAGTGGATTATAAAATTCAAAACAAAATTTATTAAAAGAATATTCGAAGATAGCCATCTTCGAATATGTCCCAGATTGAGGCTGTCCAGGACCCATCACTAAAAGTCCCATTGCGGACCGTCCCGGGCAATCCGGGTCATGTGGTCACCCTACCCCCAAACCGGCAGTATGACTGCCGGTGGGCCCCGAAAGGTTAGTGGGCCCTAGGCAAATGCCCACTTTGCCCGCTGAATAAAGCAGCCTTGCAGTGAACTCATTGTCGTGTTCAAGAAACCAGTTTGAAATGATGTGCGCTGTGAAGAAAATGTCCCCCACACCATAACCACCAGCCTGAACCGTTGATACAAGGCAGGATGGATCCATGCTTTCAAAGTCTGACCCTGCCATCTGAATGTCGCAGCTGGAATTGAGACTCTTCAGACAGGCAACGTTCTTCCAGTCTTCAGTTGTCTAATTTTGGTGAGCCTGTGCGAATTGTAGCCTCAGTTTCCTGTTCTTAGCTGACAGGAGTGGGACCCGGTGTGGTCTTCTGCTGCTGTAGCCCGTCAACCTCAAGGTTCAACGTGTTGTGCGTTCAGAGATGGTTTTCTGCATACCTCGGTTGTAACAAGTGGCTATTTGAGTTACTGTTGCCTTTCTGTCATCTCAAACCAGTCTGTCCATTCTCCTCTGACCTCTGCAAGGCATTTTTGTCCACGCAACTGCCGCTCACTGGATATTTTCTCTTTTTGGACCATTCTCTGTAAACTCTAGAGATGGTTGTGATCAGAGGTTTCTGAAATACTCAGAATACACCAACAACCACGCCACGTTCAAAGTCACTTAAATCCTCTTTCTTCCCCATTCTGAAATACAACAATAATTCTTAAAATGACGTCACTGTGCAGACACGTTCCTTCATTGTGCACCTCCTTCTCCGGGAGATCACCGCAGAGCAGGATTCCCACACAAGTGTTTGGGAGCTGAAAAGTGTTTCCCGTATGCTTGCATTAAACTTTTACAACACTTTGTTGTTAGTGTTTAAGGGACATTTGTCCTTTAATAATATTATTGTAACTATATTGTGCAAAATATTTCTATTTTGTTGAAATATAGTATTGATTCTTATGGTATAAATGCATTATCTTTTGGGTCCATGACTGGCCATCCTATTTATATCCCATATTTTAGGTTTCAGTTTCCTGAAAGCTTTTAAGAAAATAATTGTTGCTGGTGGTGCCTGAAGGCACAAATTGATGCAGTTTCAATTATCCTCATTGCTATAAAGAACCCAGAAATTTCAAACTGTGATTCAAAATGCCATTAACACTTCTCCCCTGGGCTAAAAAAACATGCAATGGGTCTTTAGTGCTTGTGTGATGGAATGTGGTAGAATGTGTGGCCAACAAGTCGAGCAGGGCAATAAGAGTTTCCAGGTATAAAAAACTATTTTCCCATTTAGCTTAAACTGCTTCACCAGCTTAACCCAGCCATGCCCAAAAAGGATGGTGGGTGATTCATTGGGATTGCTGAGTTAGACAGTGTAATAATGCAACGGTTAATGTTCATTCTCCGATACGCGTCTTTCCATGCTATCTGACATCTTTATAGCTTTAAAATTAAAAACACCAGCCTGGCATAAGATAATACTTATTGATAAGTTAAAACATTTGCTTTGGCTCCTATTACATTGTGATTTTTTAAAAATAAATACGTAACATATGTCCATTCACGTTTGTAATAGGAATTGTTATGGAAACAATTTTCAAACATATCAATGAAGGTGAATACATTTATTTGTTTTCCTTGTGAGATTAATGGAGAAATAATATTATTCAAGTGTTTAATATGAAACGTCAGGGCACATACATTAGAAATGATTGTGAAAACTGTTCCGGTATTATGGAAGAATAAAATATAGGATTCATTTCTTCCCTTCTATAATTATTTTAATTTGAGTAGGAAAATGTGCAAATGTGTAAAGTATAGCAGTACCATATTTGTCTTGGCACATCATACATGTAGAAGTGCCCATGGGATCGCTTAAACTAAAACCACATGCAAAAAAGATAAAATATAATGCATGTGAAACAATAAACAACAGGATTGTATTTCCAACAATGGTTTACAACCTCCTGAACAATGCCTGAATGATTCACACATGACAGCTATGAATGATTGCATGTACTTGAACAAGCTGCATACTCTCAATTAATGATAATGAGCAATTTAAGCCTATTTCAGATTAACTCAGATGATCTTAAGTGATGACATATTCACATAGATGTTGATGAGGAAGCACTATTTTTATGTTTTATTTACCTGTTGACATGGAAATGGTTATCGTATATTAGTTGGTAGCCATCACAACTCACAAACTTCATTTAGCTAAGCTAATTATGAATTATGAATTTTCTCTACACGATCTTTAACCCCTTAATGACAAAGCCAGTACATGTACGGCCTCAAAATGCATTGTTTTCAATGGGTTTAGGGACCGCCCATTGTCCTTTAAGCCAAGAATTGATAGGACTGATCCAAATATCTCTATAAACCAAGCTATGTTTTTATATAAGCAATTATTCACTCATTTTTTTTCTCATAATTATCTATTGAGTGATGTGGTAGCCTGGCAATAAGGTGTAAGCAGTAGTGCACTTGGCGGGGGGATCCGCCCCGGGTGCCACTCATTAGGGGGGTGCCACGGGCTAGGGTGACCACATGTCCCGGATTGCCCGGATCCCTGGCAGCATTGTCATTTTTTTTATGCGGAGGAGAGAGAGGGGCACCTAGCAACCGCTCGGCGCCCCTCAGTCTCCTTTGCGAGGTCTCTAACTCACATTCTCTAATGAATGTGTGGATGAATTGTTTGAATGAGGGAGATAATGAATGAGTTTGTGAGAATACATTAATGAACAGTGAGAATGGGTGAGAGAATAAATGAATGTGTGGACAATTTGTGTGAATGAGTGAGAGAATAAATGAGTGAATTCATTATGTGAATGAAAGTGTGAATTAGTGAATAACTGTAAAAGTGTTTTTGTGTATGACAGATGTATAATTGATTTGTGGAAAGGCAAAGATAGCACAAGCAGGATGTTTGAGCCTTGGGGACCAAGATGACACAGGCAGGGTGACAAAGATGGCAGGTCCTATGTGTGATATGGGTGTTGGTAAGGTTCTATGTGGGCAGTATGGACCCCAGGCCCCCAGCTTCCTGCTATGGAGCTCGTACACTGCACGAGGAAGCTTTCTTTTCCTGACCAGGTTCATGGTTACCCTGTGAAATGTGCAGGTGAGGTAAAGGGGTACGGGAGGTTGAATGGGTGAATAAATGAGTGAGTGAATGAATGTATATGTATTAAGGGGCAGAAATGGGACAGGCAGGCAGTTTAAGGGGCAGAGGTGACACAGGCAGGATGCCTCAGGGGCAAAGGATGGCACTGTCAAGCTGCTTTGGTGCAAAGATGACACATACATGTTTTGAGAACAGATGGCAAAGACAAGCTGTTTGAGTGCAAAGGCAGCACTGTTGTGAAGTTAGGGGCCTAGGGCCCTGTGGTTTCTCGTTTAACTCTTGTTTGGTGTGTGGGCATGAGCTCAATCATGCAATAAAATATATGGGTCTGGTGTCCAAATATTTCCAGGGCTGCTTTTCATTCAAAACCTGGCTCTGAATACTGTGCAAAGGTTTTAGGCAAGTGTCAAAAATTACTGTAAAGTAAGAATGCTTTTTATCATTTAGCAAAATGTAAAAGTGATCGAACAGAAGAAAAAATCTAAATCAAATACATTTTTGGTGTGATCACCCTTTGCCTTCAAAACAGCATTAATTTTCGTAGTTACACATGCACAAAGTTATTTGTAGGCATATAGTTAGATTAGGTGCTAATGAATATCAATTTAATATGTAGGCTATAAAAGTTTCCACTCTTCTGGAAATGCTAACTACAAAATGTTGGTGTGTTTCTGTGGGATTAATTTTCCATTAGAGCATTTGTGAGATCAGGCACTGATGTTGAAGAAGAAGGCCTGGCTCGCAATCTCTGTTCCAGTTCATCCCAGAGGTGTTCGATGGGGTGGAGGTCAGGGCCCTGTGAGAGCCAAGGTCTTCCACACCAAACCATGTCCATGGAACTTGTTTTGTGCATTGGGGCACATTCATGCTGGAATAGAAAAGGGCCTTCCCCAAATTCCCCCACAAAGTTGAAAGCATAGTACTGTCCAAGATGCATTAAGATTTCCCTCTCCCCTAAAAAAACAGCCCAATGCCATTATCTTTTCCACCAAACTTTATAATTGCCACAATGCAGGCTTCAAAGTTTTTGTGCTGATATTAACGCCAGAGAAAGTTTGAAACTCTTCAACTATGGAATCACAGAGCATTTGGTGACTTTTATGCACCATGCAACTTAGCACTACGTGACCCAGCTCAGTAACTTGACTTGGTCTTCTGCTTCTGTTTATACAATATTTTTGACAATAGGTCTGATTGAAACACCTGAATTTAATAATTAAGAGGTGTATCCTAATACCTTTGTCCATACAGTGTATATGACCATATGACCTAACAGGCAGTGTAATGTTAGGTTTGGTTTAGGCTGAGCTCTACCTAAAGATTTTCTTTTACACCTCAAGATCCTGGGCAGTATAGAGTTACAACCCCCCTTTTGCAGCTTCATGTCTTCTGGGAAGACTTTCCACAAGATTTTGTCTTGTGTCTCTGGTAATTTTGTCTATTCAGCCAAAAGAGAATTTGTGAGGTGAGGAGCTGATGTAGGGTTAGAAGGCCAGCCTTGGGAAGTCAGGGCTTTGTTGAGGCCACTCAAATTCCTACACACCAAACTCATCAAACCATGTCTTTATAATCCTTGCTTTGTGTATAGGGCACTGTCATGCTGGGATAGGAAAGAGCCTTGCCCAAACTAGTACCACAAAGTTGAAAGCATAACATTGTCTAAAACATAATTGTATGCTATGGCATTAATATTACCCTTCACTGGAACTAAAGGACCTAGCCCTAGATCTCTCCTCCACCAAACTCTACAATAGGCACTATGCATTCCATTAGGTAGCAATCTCCTGGCATCCACCAAACCCAGATCCTGTCAGGGTCCCACACGAGGTCACACTCTAATAGTGGAGTCCAGTCGTAGGGAATGCAGACCCTTGCAAAACAAAATTTTGCGGGCCATACATAACACAAACAGTGTGAGTAGGCACAGAGTCAGGTCAAACGTCACTGTACAGAAGCATAGTCAGACAGTCCAGATTAAGGCACAAGCGGCATAGATTTGTAATCATGTAAACAAGCAAGAAGTCAGGTCCAGTATAACTGTCCACAGCACGCTGGGACAGTGCAGGCTGGATGGGGCTACCAACTAGTTTGTGCATTATTTTGTGTGCAGGGCGGATTGGCTTGATAGTGTGCGTGTAAGGGCTACCAGATACTGTTGTGCTTAGGGAAGGAACTCACAGATAGTGATGTGGATGTCTCAAGCAGATAGCTTAGCTGATGAGTTTGTGAAACTCACCCCTAATGATACATTTTAAGAAAACTTTAGCGGATACCCAGTGACTCAGGTCCTGTACTAACTTAGCCCATTAGTGAGCTCCAGGCATAGCACCGTGTCAAACATTATAAGATAAAAAAATTGACATAGCATGTTTTAGCCCAATCAAAAGTGGAGTCTTTAGTCAAAGTTGATACTTATTGGGCCGACATAGAAAAACATTTTTGGGAGCATATATATCTATTCTCAACATATTTTAGAGCTCACTGCTCTGCCTATAAACTACAATAAAGTCTTATCTTAAAAAGACAGCATTCTTAGATGTTGTCATAATGCTAGTTTCTCAAAGACCGGTCCTTGTGGGACATGGAAGAGTTTGATTACAGATCAGAAAATACTTCAACTCCAGAGCAAAGCCTTATGCAGCTAAGCAGAAAGATTAATGGTGGACTAACAAGTAGGAAACCAATAGTATATCTTTTTAAAGGTCCATTATTCCAATTATCCAATGCCCTTAGTGCTTCAATCAAAGATTAAGGGATTGAAGCATTATTGCATCCAGATCTGGATTAGAATTTCACAGATCATTCAGTATTAAACACCTCTTTTTTGTCCATTTTAGGAAAAAGCAATAAACTCGCCAACATTACATGATTTGGATTTTTAAATCTTTCCGGGAGATTCATAAAATGTTGCTATGATTTATTTGCAATAGGCATTTTTTTTAAGAAATGCTGTTTTTACAGTTTTGTGAGAGAAATGCTAACCTAGCAACTGCTTCACAGATTTACAGCAGAATAATAAAACTATACCATAAAATATGACTCATAACTAAATTGTTTCCATGTTCCAGGTATTGATTTTGAGGTAGATCATATATACATTCACATTTGTCACCAACACTGTATTGTTCTTCTCATATGTAACAATATACAGTTTTATAGCCAGCTTTTTTGCAACATACCTACTGGTGATAAAATGTCCATTAAAATAATGTTATTTCCAGTACTATCCCCAATAAAACATGTTATAGCTTGTTTATGTGTGTCTTTATCTATATAATTAATTTATGTAGTGATGAAATGCTTAGAAAGTGATGACACATTAAATGGTAACATACACAATCTGGGTGAAAAACCATGACTTTACTCTATAAAATGTGTTAAAAGGCCAGAACCATTAATAATTATTTCACATTTATTGTAATTAAATGCAAACATATTATTCTGCCGTATGCTAACATAGCCTTTAGCCCTCTGAAACCTATTTTAAAGCAAAAGTACCTGTATTGTTAGCAAGGCATTTAAACACTTTACAAAGGGTTATGAATGACGATTATAAATGTTAGATGAGAGAGGTGAAGATATCTTCATCCATCACTTAGACAACTAATATTTTCTGCCTGTCACAATCTTATTGCCATCAGTCCACAGCAACAAGAAATTCTGCTTTGCTGAAAGTAGACAGTCTCTGAATTCCCTTGCCAAGTTCTGACTCTCGGAACACCTCTGATTGGCAACCCTCATCGGCCCCTTGCCCCACCAGTTACTCATATAAGCACTGGCACACATTATTACACACACATTTACACATACTTTGACACTCAAGCCAACACACACACACTTACACCATATACAGTAATGTTAACACATACTCCCTCTCATGCACATTTACACATACACGTTCATGCTCTCACCCACACTGAGACATACATGCTAAAATGCAAATGTATTCCCTTGGGATATCCTAGATCTAGATTATTGCAACTTCCTACTAACTTCTGGGTTGTTGAAACATGGTATCAAGTTGTAAACCTAAGCATATGCATTCCTGAATGAAGGCTACAAATAAGGTGACTTCATATCTTTTATTTTTGAAAACAGGCCATGTTCTTTATACCGCACCGACACTGATATATACAGTAAATCCTGCGACGTGTCTAAACACCTAGGGGAAATCATCTCCATCCTTTATAGAATGGCATAAAGTAAATCTAATTTTCACCAAGTATTATTGTTATGGTGTAGCATAAAAATATAATATATTGTAGCCTATAATAATTACAAAATCCATTTAACAATTTAAAACATGGCCTATATAGCCTGAGTTTGACAGTAATGTCTACAAATGTGCCATAAACCAACTACAATGTCATTGGTAATATCAGGTCAATCTGATCACGATTCTCTCATGTACAAAGGGATTCCATACAAACAATCTTATTCAAACAAATTTGTAAATTGATCTTGTGCCATATCTAATGTGTTCATCTTATGATATCACCTGATGAGTGGAGTACACTGATATATTAGCGGTGTAGCCCAAAATGACTGCTGTTATTCTGGTCTAACATAATTGCTATCATTTACAGGAGATAATGAAATTTTTTTTTGAAACTTAAAGTTTATGCAAGAATAGAAAGAGAAAAGCACATAAACAGACATAGATTGCATTCCACATTTGTAGTTTCATTGCCCACTTTTTTTTTCAGCTTTCTGGAAATTCCCAATTTGGTGGTAATAAAGAAATGTATTATAGGTTTTTTTGGGGGGCCTGTATTATTCTCCAGAATTGGCAACCTGGAGTACTTCCAAGATCAGTTTAAAGATTCTGGACCATAGTGGGCAAATGATTGGATATATCCACCAACCATGAAGCATTGTAATCTTAACACATTAACGACTATATCTGGGGGCTATCTGTAACTACAAGAGATTTGTATGGTTTGTGCATTGAATGTCAACACTTTATTTAGTGCTCACATTCAATGGAGATTTTCTTTTAAAAAATATTGTGAAATGTCCACATTATATTACTTTAACAAAATGGCAGCTTTTGGAGTGCAGTGGATGTTGCTGATATGTTAGGTTGTGGGGAGCATTTTGCACGGAAACAGTCAAAGGATTTGATGTTATATTCTAGGGTATTAGATGAATAATATATGAAAATGCCTAGGATGACAAGGTTCTTTGCTATCAGGTTTACACTGGGATTCAAACTGGTGATCTGAGGTGCAGAAGCTAGTGCTTTATAAGGAGAGCCAAGGGGATTTTACCTGGCTAAATCAGAAGCATTAGCTTTGAAGACAACTCTTCTTCAGGACTGGCATCTCCAAGTGGAACATAATGGGCATTGCCTGTATATGCATGTGTAGAAGAAATACTTTCTAACAGACTTCTTCCCGGTCTTGAAGCTATATCCTTGTGGTGGTTTGAAGATGTTTGCCAGAGCATTCTTTACCTGATTACAGTTTGTGGTAAGAATGAAGGCCAGATGTTCAGACTCACCACAGGTTAACCTAATTATTGCATGAAGAATTTGCAATATCACATCTGCTTTTTAAGCACTTATACTCATATATTGACATTCATAAAAATGCTGTGATGGACCATAGCAAAACATGGCAAGGTAAGCTGCACTATATCACACAATGGGAAATGTTATATATCTAGCTATACTTAACCTTTGTGTTCATATGAATGTAGAATGGGTTGTCTGCCTTTAATCATTGGGATTATCTGTTCTATATATACATTGTGTTGTGTACATTAAAAGTAAAATGGTTTTTAGATTTTTCCTTAAATCGTCCTCTATCTATCTATCTATCTATCTACACACTACACACTCTACACTCTACACCCCCCGTTAAAATGCCAGGTTCTTGTGAGTTTAAAGAATGAGACAAAGATAAATCATGTCAGAACTTTTTCCACCTTTAATGTGAAGGGGGAAAAAACAACTCGCAATAACCTGGTTGTATAAGTGTGCACACCCTCTTATAACTGGGGCTGTGGCTGTGTTCAGAATTAACCAATCACATTCAAACTCATGTTAAATAAAAGTTATTACACACCTGCCATCATTTAAAGTGACTCTGATTAATCACAAATAAAGTTCAGCTGTTCTAGTAGGATTTACCTGACATTTGCTTAGTTGTTTCCCAGAGCAAAAGCCATGATACACAGAGAGCTTCCAAAGCATCAGAGGGATCTCATTGTTGATATCAGTCAGGAGAAAGGTACAAAAGAATTTCCAAAGCGTTAGATATACCATGGAACACAGTGAAGACAGTCATCATCAAGTGGAGACAATATGGCACAACAGAGACAGTACCAAGAACTGCACGTCCCTCCAAAACTGATGAAAAGACGAGAAGAAAACTGGTCAGGGAGGCTTACAAGAAGCCTACTGCAACATTAAAGGAACTGCAGGAGTTTCTGGCAAGTACTGGACTGGCTGTGTGCTACATGTGACAACCATCTCCCGTATTCTTCATATGAATGGGGTAGGGTGGCAAGACGGAAGCCTTTTCTTGCAAAGAAAAACATCCAAGCCCGGCTGAAGTTAGCAAAAACAAACATCAAGTCCCACAAAAGCACGTGGGAAAATGTGTTATGGTCTGATGAAACCAAGGTTGAACTTTTGGCCATAATTCCAAAAGGTATGTTTGTTTTACTCCGCCTGCTGATTTAGCCGCAAACAGCGCAACAACTGCACATCACCCAAAGATCACCTGACGATTAGAGTAAGTTCAACCTTTCAGCACAACAACGACCCAAAAGCAACAACATCCAAATCCACAAAAGCATGGCTTCACCAGAAGAAGATTAACATTTTGGAACGGCCCAGCCAGAACCCAGATCTGAATCCAATTGAACATCTGTGGGGTGATCTGAAGAGGACTGTGCACAGGAGATGTCCTCGCAATCTGAGATTTGGGGCGCTTTTGCAAAGAAAAGTGGGCATATATTGCCACGTCAAGATGCTAATAGACTCCTACCCAAAAATACTGATTGCTGTAATACAATTAGAAGGTGCTTTTTTGCAACTGAATTGTTCATGTTATAGGTCACATTAAAGGTGGAAAAAGTTCTGACATGATTTATCTTTGTCTCATTCTTTAAAATCACAGGGACCTGACATTTTAACAGGGGTGTGTAGACTTTTTATATCCACTGAATATGATTAAACCATAGAGGTGAAACACGTGAGATACACACTTGTTCAAACAGCGCATGCTCCTTGCTGACCATAAAAGCAGAACATCGGAGCTGCTGTCCAGGACAGCAGAACAGTAAGGGCCTGCTACATAAACACTTGGGACTTTTCAGACGCTGTCTATAAGCATATTCACTAGAAATATTTAAATACCACCCCCATATTTCATGGTGCCACCTTTAGGCACACCACGCAGGCCAGGTCCTGGCCCCAATATTTTTTGTTCAGAACAGGGACAAAACAAGCATTTGAAACTAAAATACACATAAGAACATATGGTGCCTAATATCACTGTGGCCCATTACACAATGTAATGGGTTGGGACCAACTGGAAAGCATTGGTATAGCTTGTACAATGCAAAAAAACATCATAATATGAAATTAACTGTGTTCAAATTTATTTAAACAAATTCATGAAAACAAAGTTATTTAAAACAGATAAATTACTTTCAGTAAGTAGGTAATCAACATTGCAAACAAGCTTGTAGCTCTCCTAATTATTTTTTTTAGAAATGTAGGAGGGAGGCTGAGAGATGGGGACATGTGTGAGTCACATGGATTGTATTTTAATTTTGTAAGAGTGTGTGTATGCACATATGTGTATAGTGTTAGTGGTTATATGTATATGTATGTATGTTTATTGTATTAGAATGGCTGTATGTATGTATGTATGTATGTATGTGTTAGTGTAGAGCTGCCCCTGACCATCATCATACCCCACCATCCTAAATTACTCCAATACCCAACCACAATCATTACCCTCCAACCACCATATACATATCCCACATCATCGTATTACTCCATATCATTTACATCCATATTGCTCCCTGACATAACTTCTTATAATCTCTATACCCATCCTTTATTTCATCATCAGCAGCATGCTCCCCTTCATATTCATACATTATTCAACAATAATTTTCATTTATTCATACATTTAACACTAGAAGCCATAGGGCCCTGGTGTAAGAATCCCACATCACAAGCAACATGGCCCACATTGCCACCTTTGTTCCCAAACAGTTGTGCCAAAACAACCTTTCTGTTCCAACTTTTGCCCTCAAAACAGCTTGTGCTATCTTTGCCCCAAAATAGCTTGTCTCTGTCATTTTTTTCCTCCAAACAGCTTGGCTCTGCCATCTTTTGAACCCAAACAGCTTGCATGTGACATATTTTCCCAAAACTGCTTGCCAGTGCCATCTTTACAACCAAACAACCTGTCTGTGCCATGATAGACCCCAAACATGTCTGTGCCATCCTTGCCCCAAATCAGCTTATCAGTGCCCCCAAACAGCCTGCTTGTACCATCTTTGCTATGCTTCCAATTTTGTGGGAACAGTTTGGGGATGGCCGTTTTCTACTCCAGCATGACTATGCCTCAGTGTACAAAGCAAGGTCCATAAATGTGATGTCATAAAAGTCCCTGTTGGTGTAATGGTCAGGTGTCCCAATACTTTCGTCTATATAGTGTGTGTACCATATACCGTATCTGCACTTTTTTTCCCCACTTCAAAGTCTTTAAAGTGGGGTTGCGGCCTATAATTGGGGTTTTAGCGCAGGGATGAACAAATGGTACGACCCGACGCCTGGTACATGCAGGTGATGTTTTTTGCTGGTACTTCTGCCGGGACTTCTGCCGGGACTTCTATGACGGAGAAGCACCGGCAGAAGTGCCGGCAGTGGAGGTTGTCTAAGCCTATCGCCGCAGCCGATGGTAGTCTGCGCGATGCGTGACATAACCTTCCAGTGCTCCAGCATAGAAGCCCCGGCGGAAGTGCCGGCAGCGGAGGTTGAATGCGTGCATCGCGCAGACGTCCACCGGCCGACGCTGCTAGACACCAGGGAGTCTGGGGGTGTATTGGTAAGTCGGAGGGGTGGCATATCAGGGGGGCAGAGTGGTATTTCTAGGTGGCATAAAGCATATCTGGGGGTCAGAGGGGCCAATACGGTATATACTACAGACTGTCTTGTTGTCTAGTTGTTTGCACACTCATATTTACAGTCATACATTATATTGGTGTCCCTATTTAACTTATAACTTACATATTATATCTATCATATGTAATGTGCTCCAAATATTAAAGGGTTGCAAATTCATCTTGTACATATTTATATCTTGGACCTGCCACATCTCTGACTTATGATGTTTGTCAGTCTAAAAAGCCCTCAAGTACCTGACACTTTATTCAGTCTTTGTCTTGTAAAATATCTCTCTTTTTTTCACTGAAAATAAATATCTAACAGTTGCCTCATAAAATGATCCAATATCATTCATGATGCCCTGTGGAATTCCGATCACTAAAGAGTGAAAGAACCGGTCTAAGCATTTTCTCTTCTAGCTTTTCCAGATCTCCTGTTAACATTTCCACTCACTCTTTTAGTTGGCCTCAAACTAGACTTATAAATAATCCAAAATGTTTCCCAGATCTTGCTGATCATTGCAGAACTTTTGACAGACCCTGGCATATCACTTAAAGCATTCCATGGGTTCAAATTCATATATATCTTTGCTCTGAATATATAATTTTTCATACAATATTCATTGAATTGCTACAATGCTTTTTACCATCTTTTGGATATTTTAGAACAATAAATAATATAGTTTACATGTCTATTTAGACAAAATATAATACCTCAGCCAGCCCTCAGCTAGCATATCTCCTGTTTGAAATAAACTTCCCTTCTGTACTTTGTTAAATACCTTTATGGATTTAAATGCATATGCAATAGAAACAATAGAATCTGTGGTCTCACAGATCACAAAACAACCGTTCAGCCCATCAAGTCTGCTCGTTTTTACTAAAGTAAAGACTTAAACCTTAATCAGTCCTTGGTCTTCTCTTAGATTCAGGATAGGCATATGGCTATCCCATACATATTTAAATTCCCTCACTATTGTTTTTTGCTTTTCTTCATGGGAACATACTCTCTGATGTTTGCTTAGTTGCTCCTTTTTCTTACTATCTACCTTTTTTCTTTCCTCCCCCTATTTGGAATGCAAGCCTATATTGCAACTCAAGTTCCCTCTCTTTATTAACCACTTCTGTTGGGAGGCTGTACCATTTCCAGAATTTTATTTTTCAAGTTTCTGTAATGTAGGTACAATGTAATATTGTATATTAAGGTATATTTATTGACATTGTTGATATTTCTAGATTTCTAAATTTATTACTAATTATTATTATTATCATTTTTATTGCACATTTGTCCCTTGATCATTCTGTTTTAGCCCTGGTTGGTTAGCATCATTATTATAGAGCAGCTATGTTTTCCTAGAGAAAAAAGAGACAAAGATACATTTTCTTAGAGAAAAGAGTATATCACCGCTAAAGGGCACTGTGACTCAAAAATTAAAAAAAGACTCTTTGACTGCCTTAAACAGTTGTCCTTTGTCCTTCATGGAGTTAGTAAAATATGTGGCATGCCTAAGCAATGACACCAACTTATTTGTGTTGTAATAATCGTCAATGATTGCTGTAGCTATCAATTTGTCAAAGTCACATTAGAGGCTGAAAAAAAATAAAAGTAAGCTTCTTACAGAGATTA
Source organism: Spea multiplicata (assembly GCA_009364415.1). NCBI lineage: Eukaryota > Metazoa > Chordata > Amphibia > Anura > Pelobatidae > Spea > Spea multiplicata. The sequence continues at coordinate 14,269 of VKOC01048235.1, read as the reverse complement.
TGGGACACGTCACCCAACATAAGTAAAAGAAGTATGGAAACATACTTTAAAAACACTGCACTGTGCCTAAAATGCCACAAGAGGACCTGCAAGGGAAGGATAACAACTTTGAACAAGGAAACCTACTGTTGGTCTTTTATAGGTGCATTTAAGTGGAAACCCGTTTTCAACACAAAGTGTAGAATGAGTTCCCTGGACTGAAAAAATAAATAGGTATAATTAAAACGCATCAATGATCGGAAAAATGGTTGACTTCATTATGTCATATAGATAGATATATATATATAGTTTTCCTTTAATAATAATAACCAAAAGTCTATGTGTCACTTTTCAAAATAATATATTTTACTTTCATTGTATACTACACTATTTTTTAACAAATTTTTATTAAAAGGTCTGTAGCACAAACAAAATACTGTGTACATTGTTGCCATCTGGAACTGCATACATAGCCAAAGGGGCAAAATTATGATACAGTTCAGCAGCATGTATTGGCTGAGTACAATGCTTAAGATAATCAGTTGTGCAGTGGAAAAACTGAATATATATGTGTATATATATATATAAAATGTATAATAATATATAATAATAATATTTAGCATAATCTATTAGAAAACAAAACTAGCATATATTCAATATACAGTTGCTTAACAATGCAAGGAACCAACACGTATACGTTGCAAACAAATTTTTGGGCTTGATCAATGAGTTTTCAATACCTTAATAGGGGGTGGGTGTTAAATAAATCACTAAGAGCAATCATGGATTCCAGACATGGATGCCACTGCTTAAAAGCCACATTGGAAGAAATAACAAACAGTGGGTTGCATATTTTTTACCTTGTTAACATTTGATACACAACATTTTCAGAGGTTTCTGGTCAGAAAAGTATCGCATCACAATTTCAATTAATAAAACCACAATTTAAGTTATTAAATTGACCTCTTTTCTAAAAATGTATAACTGTGTCTTGTGAGCCCATGCTTGTTTCCTTTGAAGTCGTTTCACCAACTATGAATGTTTATTTTGTGTGCTTTATACACAACATGTATCACTTCATTTATATAGAAATTATGCTTGTTGTTTCAGAAGCTGCATTCATATGGCTTTATTATGGAAATGATACAAAAAAATTATAACAGGTGACATGTGGTTTATAGGACATAAGCATCTTGGAGTCATAGGATAGATGACTAGGATTAGCAAACCTCCAAAACTCACATAATTCCAAAATGCAATCTTATAGATTGTTAATAATTTGCGTTAATTCTTATTCTGAGAAAAAGAAAATCACAGCTCAATTGTTTACACATAATTAATAAGGGGCGAAACAGACAATTGGGGGGTTACTCACTAATCATCAGATTGTAGATGAGTTACAAGTTAGCTATGGTGAGATTAAAAAACCTGCAAAACTCATGTCGCTAAGTATGCAAAATGATGGACCAGCTTGTGCCTTCTGGTAGGAGAAACCAGGGCTGGTCTTAGTGCCATGCAGCTGTCTGAGCAGCTGAACAGGTGATGCTTCTTACCTGAAACTACTTGACTAAGGACTGGCTTTGGGGTAAACTAACCACAGCTGACCATGTATTACACTAGTTAGTGAATATGGTTAGATGAGTTTTCATTCAAATAATTATGTTCTTAAGAGATTCCAACAGTTCTTCTGATAGAGACCATGTTTGGATAAAACAGAACAAAGTGTATAAAACTGTATTCAACTTGACTTCATGTAACAAGGCATATAGGTAAACTTGAGTTGCAGAACTTTAAAACAATCATTCATCAATTTGGCTATTCATGAAAATATAGATTGCTCCCAAGTTGAATGCTGTTGAGTTGTAGATTGTCTTCTGATGATTTGTGATCAATTGCCATCAAGTTGCTTTCAAAGTAAAATTTTGGTTATTTTTTGTGAATAGATATGTCAGCCTAGAATTCTATTTCATTAAAAAGCGTTGTATTCACTAAAATGTGAATGTGCTTGAGAGTTTACAATGTTGGCTCCCGGAATTCTATGTATTATGAAGGACCAAACCTAAAAACAAAGGGTAAGTTGACCCTGCATATTGCATAATTACTGCGCGTAGGTTATTGGGAAATCATGTCACCGATTCAGCTGCAGTTGGCCCTTCATAATGCATATTGGGGGCCTGGTTTAATTAATACATTATGAATTCCAAGGATCTAACTTCACTTATTTTTTTCACCCATCCCTAAAAAAAACGCATGCTATTGGAAAGAAATTCCATTGTTGTTTTAAACAAATATAATAGCACTTGCCAACAGGAATATCCTGTTTATGGTCGAACATTTGTTTGCAGAGTCAAATAAATAAGCCATTCTCAACCTTCTGATAAGTAGAGTGTGTACAAAATATAGCTGCCTGAAACTCTATATAAACAGACGTTTACCGATGTGAAGATATGTCTGAAATTGGCCATAGCAAAAGCAATGATTGCACTTTGAAGTTTACTCTACCTCTGTAAAGTCTAATATTTGATTTCTCTGTGTAAATGACGAAAGAGGAACATGTTGAAAACCACATAATTTGTAATCATCAAACAAAATAGATTTCTGAATACACATAGATGAGAGCATTCGATTTTCCAACATTAATATAGCCATATGGCAATGTATACCCTATTTGTTCAATTATAAGATGACCCCTCAAAAAATGAATAATTATTTAGGAAAAAAAGAAAAAGCCTGAATATAAGACTACCCTATAGGAATAAAGTTTTACTAGTAAATATTAATGCACATGTAAACTATTTTTTCATAGGTAATAAAAAATATGATTGCGAAAAATGAATGAGTTAAGTCTCAAAAGAGATATGAAGAATAGAAAATGAAAAAAATGAGGCAGAGAAGGGGGTTAATACCAGAATGAGAAGAGAGGCAGAATATGGGAATTAAACATAAGAAAGGGAAATAATGTAGGGCAGGCAGTATTAAAAATACTATGGTTGAAAATAAAGGGATAAAGGTAAAATTAGGGAGTATTATGATTGAAGTTACTTCGGACAGAGTAGTTAAGGAGGGTTATGGATGGAAAAGGGATCAAGAGAGGCATAAATGATTTTGTAAGGACACACATTGATCTGTGCAATGCCAGTTGTTAAAGTTTACAAGTCAAAATATTTCCGTAGCAACTTCAAAAATGGCAAAGTAACTGAATGTTAGAAAGCAGGAAAAGGGATGTAGACATATCTTCTTTTTTTTTAACGTAAAACACATGTATGTACCATTCATTTACACCTTTACACCCTTTTTATTCTGGGTCATTTGACTTTTATGGATTGTTTTGGCAACTCAATTATTGAACGGCAAAAACTGTCTGTGAGTGTAACTGAGCATTAGGTAGGCTGAACAAATGGGACTTAGCTTAGGGGCTAGAAAAAGCATGCTGTAGCTGTCCATCAAGAATCATTTGCAATCATTTAGTAGAATGGATTGTTGGTCAATGCAGCTGTTGTACCGCAAGTGATATACATTTTGAAACGTACTTGTGGACTCAAACAAGGTTTTATTACCTAAACAAGTTTTACTAGTAAATATTAATTCACATGTTAACTATTTTTTTCATATTTAATAAAAAAATATGATTGAGAATAATGCATTTCTTGTTTTTATTTCCTTTAATTTTCCAACCTGCCCCCCAGTTATGCACAACTGAACCCAGACTTGCCCCTTCCCCCAGATATGCCTTATACCCCATATATGCCACTCCGCCCCCAGATATGCCTTATACACCCAGGCAAAGGGGGCACCAGCAGCCTGCAGCCGCGAACCGCCGGCCGTGGTCATTAATTAGAAGTGGCTTGCGGTCACTTGATGGGAGGCAGGCATCCGCGCAGGCAGTGCAGGCTGCAGCCGCCGGCCATGGTCATTCAGTAAGCGTGGCCGCGGCTCGCAGTCACTATGGAGAGGAGTGGGAGTGAGTCAGCCAGTTAGGAGGACCTTATGGGAGCGCTGTGGCATGGGGAGGGACGGAGCCAGGGGGCAGCAAAATTATGTTTTGCCTAGGGTGGCAAAAATCCTTGCACCAGCCCTGTATAGACCCCAGCTATGCTATAAACACCTTGCCCGTGCCATCTTGTTCCCCAAAGCTAAAAAACACCCTGCTTGTGCCATCTTTCCCCAAATCACTTATACATCTATGATACACACAAATACAGTCACTCACTCATTTACTCAATTGCTTCATACTATTCACTCATTCACACAAATCATTTGCACATATTTATTAATGCATTCTCACAATTCATTCTCACAATTCATCCACACATTTATTAATTCATTCTCTAATTCATTCACACAATTCATCCACACATTCATTTATATTCTCACTCATTCACACATTAATTCTTTCTTTATCTCACTCATTCATAAAATTCATACAGACAGTAATTCATTTATCTCAGTCATTCACACAATTCATCCACACACCAATTCATTCATTCTCTCACTCATTCACACAATTCATATACGCATTAAATCTCTCACCCATTCACATAATTCATCCACACATTACTTCATTCATTATCTTACTCATTCTCACTTTTTATTTATTTCAAGATTCTTACTATCCTCCCTTTCTCATTATCTCTTCCCCCTTCTCACTATCTGCCCCTCTTCCGTTTTCTTACTATCTACTCCCTCTATCTACCCCCTGTTATAGTCAGACCTCTATTTGAGGTCGTATTGTAAGACGAGGGGTATTTTTCAGAGCGCTTGTACTCATCTTATATTTGATAAAATTGATTTAACTAATTGATAATTAAAATCGTTGTATCATTAGTTGTTGCAGCCCTATTTAGGATAACAAAAGAAAAGTAAAATTAAGCAATAAAGATCAATGTATCTAATTCTAAATATAGTCATGTAAAAAAGAAAGTACACCCTGCTTGAATTCTATGGTTTTACATATCAAGACAACACAGCAATCATCCGTTCCTTAGCAGGTCAAAATTTTCATGATTTATTCAACAAAAATATAGAAAAAATTTCTTCTCTTTATGCTTTTGCTTTAAATTACATCTGTTTTATAAAATAAATAAAATATAAAAATAAAATTAAAAAAATGTATCATATTTATTTTTTCTTAATGTATATCTTACATATACTTTTTTCATAGTCACCTAATTTGACATTTTCATTTTTTTCTGATGGAACCTTTTTCATTTTTGTGATAACAATGCACTCTCATCTGTTCTTCATATGATAAGTCTTTATATTTTTTCTGGTCAGGATCCATGACTCTGTGTTCTTGTCACACTCAGCACTTTTTTTGAATTGCACTCTATCATATGTGAATCATAGCAGGTGCAGTATGTTTTGTTTGCTTGAACCATTCCATTTTGTTCAGCTCATCCTCTTCTGAGGGTAAGCAATCTGATCTGGATTTAACTTATTATTGGCATTACTAGTCCTGCCCACAATATCCACATAATAAATACAACATGTTCTGCTGGACCATAGCCACAAGACCTGGAATTCATAGACAAACTGTTCGGGCTGAACTGCTAATAATAATGCAGAGGACCTGGAAGGCTATGTCAGAAATAACATTGGGGACAATGTATTTAAAATACAACTAGGCTAAGAAATATGTATCAAACGGATGTGTTGGGTTTGTTTGCTGGCATCATCAAGAAGACCATCATATGACACCCATACTTTAAAACAACTCATTTATTGCCTTATTAATTATTTATAGGACTAGCTTTACCTTACGGGTGACCTTGACGCTTCCTAAGGTAGTGAGCTGAAAGGGTTCTCCAAGTACATGCATGAATGCAGTACCACCGGCATAAATCACCTAGGGGGATAGAAAACTGTGTCTGGCTGTGATTGTGTAGTACAGTTTTTAAGACAAAATACATGCTTCAATTGTTTTAAACCCACGCAGGTTATAAAAGATTCACTGCTAAGAAGATCATAATAACTTATTTGACCGACGTCAGTGATGGTGGCCTTTTTGGCCTGCCTCAGAAACCTCTCAGAGGGGCTCTTCAGAGCAGCAGCATATGACGTCATATCTCAGTAGTCCACATAAGAAGGTTTTGCTGCGCCAGGTACAGCATGCAATGAGGGTTGTACCATATAGGCACAGTCCACCATAGTGTAAACGTTAAATGGGACAGTTGGGGCTATCAGAGCTCTCTCTTTTAACAGAGCTATTGCCCAGCGGAGCACAGGAGAGCCTGATTGTCCAATACGGCTGCCCTATTTTTACTTACAGAGTTAGTCACATAAGCTTTCAGAACCTCTGTTCGTAATTCAGACATAAATGAACATATTCTGAGAGCTAAAGTACAGCACAGTTTACACTGATATTTACACTAGTGCTTATGCCAAAAGGACTACAAAATATAATTTGTGATAACATTAAGTAAAAAAATGGGGGCTTTTTTATTTATGGTACAGCACCATTCAAAACCAAAAAGTTGTGGTTAAATAATGTTAATGAGATTATTGAAAATACCAAATGAAGAACTGTAAAAAGTGGCATGCTTTGGAAGAAGGAAAATCGGTAATTCACAGGTAAACCCAATACATTCCTTGGTATAACAAGTTGCTGTTCTCCCCACAAGTAACTCATATGTCATATGTATATAAAGCCGCCTGTTGCTAAGAAACATAACATGGTTGTGTTAAAAAAATTCCCCGTTTTGTTTTTGAACAGCATTTATGTTGACACAGTGGATTTTATAGAACGTCACAAAGCACAGGTGTGCTTTTCCTTTTTAAACAAACTGTGCTCCCCACACAAAGGAAAGAGCTAGAATGGCTCAATAGATATTAAATAGTACAGGTGTGAGAAAAAAATGTATTCTACAAAAAAGCAAATGGTCTGTTAATTACATAACTAAAGAAATTGACACATTTAAGTGTTCCTGTTTAGAAATGTTATTTTCTGTCTCCATTACATTTATGTTTTCTGACATATTTCTTTACTAAGATTTAGTGATTTTTATAAGGAGAGAGAGAGATAATGGCTATGATGAAAATACCTAAATACATAAAGGGATTTTAAAAAGAAGAGAAATGCTGGCATAAGAGGTTATAGACTAGTGCTATAGGTTGGAGGCAATGTGGCGCCCTTCCTTCCCCCAAATAACGACAAACACAGTGGTTATCTTTAACATTGATCTTTATTTAAGTCAGCTATGGATACACTTTTGGCCACGGTGCAGTTCGCTTTCGCCTTCCACACCGTGACACGGATATCAAATAACTTTATTACCATTTAAACATACAGCATTTCAAACACAAGATAAAACATGACATAATGTGACAATGCACGTAACGTACCACATGACCCACACTTGGAACACGCGCAAGCCTTGAATTAACTGTTAAATGTCAACTATAAATCCCAAAAAGGCTACTAAATGCCAACCACTTATTTAACCTCTAACTACACTGACCCAGCTGGCACAGGCATAAAACCATAACACTGTTGCCACCACCGGCATGGCAGCCCTTGTTACCACCGGATTCACCAAGGCACAAGCCCAAAGTGTTCTGCACTTAGGCAGAGGGCCTTTGCACCATGAGTTGAACCATAGCTAAAGGTGGCAGCCCAAGAACCAACCGCAACTCGACAAGAAAAAAGGGGCGAGAGGGGGGGAGTGCTGTCCTCAAGCCAGTTTAATTAATGCTCTAGGTGGGGTGGGCTCACATGTATATGATGTCCCCCACCCCCAAACTAACAGGGGTGACAAACCACTTCTGCACCTATTACCTACTAGCCCTGGCTGCACCTATTACCTACTAGCCCTTTCTAAATGTCAGTTTCCTATTAATTAACAGTAAACTGGGGGGGGCTGTCTACGGTCCTTTCGCTCCATTCTTTTGCCCGGGGCTTTCTTTAGAAATAATTTTTCAACTGAGTGAGTGGTGTATAAGTGGAATATGCTTTCACAGTGATGGTGGAGCTTAGCACACCAAGGGAATTTAAGCATGAATGAGACATAAGGATATCCTGGATATAATAACAGAATTAGTGCAAAATAATACATGAGCAAAACTGATGGCCCAAACAACTCTTAACTGCTGACAAATTCAGCGATTCTCTGTACCTTTAAACACAATTCCATGTAATGCGGATTTTTATTAGTACAAAGTCTATTGGTACAACTTTATACTCGAGATTAGTTAATGTTGTGGGTTTTTTGTATTCTCACCTCTCCTATCCTTGTTTAACTTAACATTTGTGCTGTAAATCAACAGTGACTGTGCCTACACTTTATAAACCTTTTAAATGACATCACAGATTCTCGATGTATGAGTCACTAGATGCTAAAGCAATATATTTGGACTGAGATTCCCATTTCACAGTTGCAGCGTTATAAAATATTTGGTCCTTACCCAAAAGAAAATAGCACTTAATTGATAAGAAAGCTACAAGGTACAGTTTGTGTAATGAGACCTTTGTGAGTAGTGTCAGCACAGGACAACCCCCATAAGGAATAAATAACTGGGTAGCTAAACATAAATGAATGTTATTATTTTTTATTGACCTATAAAGCACAATCATATTCTGCAGTGCTGCAAAATGGCTAAACAGTACATCAATAATACATCACATAACTGTTTGGATTTAAAGAAACAAGAAGTTCAAGACTGAAGTGCTCTTATAAACTAGAAAGAGGTATACATTTAGGATCCTAATTTGGCATTTCCGTATTATGGTAGACCGTTAATGACACTCTAGTAATGTTTCCTTGGTTTAACATACAGTCTTCTGATCAGTATTATCCTCTTAGAAATATGTATAACATAATATTATCTTGAACTCCATAGGTAACCCCTAATTTTATTTTCCATCTAATGATTCTTAATGGAGCTCCTTAAGTAGAGTCCCAGACATGCAGTTCTCATAAATCTATGTTATTAAAAATACTACATATTTCTCATGTGTTTAGAACAAGATATTTAACACCATGCCCTAGGACCATATAATTGGTTGCTCATTTTTGCATACATTTAGAACCAGGGCAATAATGTCCATCAGACAGTTGCCCCCCATTGCTGTTAGGTGAATGGCCCTTTGAGCCTCCCCGATGGCAAAGCCCCTGTACCTCCCTGTGCTTCTGGCAATCAGGGCCAGCCTTAGGGGTGTGTGACCTGTGCGGCCGCACAGGGCGCCATGGCAACAGGGGCGCCTGCCCGGTACTTAAATTAAAGCATCAGGGGTTTTTTGGGTTTTCTTTAACTTTATTTAACATCCTCCATATTAAATAAAGTTTTTTTAACTTTATTTAACATGGAGGATGTTAAATAAAGTTAAAACAAACCAAAAAAACGATGTTTCAATTTAAGTCCCGGGTAGGGGCGCCGAGTGGTCGCTCATGAAGTTTTGCACCAACCGCTCCGCGCCCCTCACTCTCCGTGACTCCGTCGCAGTGCTGGCGTTTCATGCTGAGTGCCAGAATTTTTCCGGCGCTCAGCTGTGAAGCGCACACCGCGGCAGATCGGGAAGACGGACGCCTCCCACTCCCACCGCAGGACTCCGGCAACGAGGCAAGTAAGGATAGGGAGAAGGGGCAGAGGAGAGGGCAGTGAGAAGGGGCAGAGGGACAGTGAGAAGGGGCAGAGGACGGGGGGCAGTGAGAAGGGGCAGAGTGGAGGGGCAGTGAGAAGGGACAGAGAGAAGGGGATGAGGGGGCGCCAGAGGAGTAGTCCGCACAGGGCGCCAGAACACTTAAGGCCGGCTCTGCTGGCAATAAGGGATATTAGAGTGGGACTTAAGACCAGACATGACCCACATGTCAGAGGTTCTTATCAGGTTGCTTGCCTAAAAGTTTCAAGATCCCTTATGGGATCTGTTAGAACTCATAGCCAGTTGAAAAACTGAGGCAGAAGCCAAAAGAGCTGAAAAAATGTATCCACTGTTGCCTAGACTGATTAAAAAAGCAAAGCAAACAAAAAAAATGATTTCTAATGAAATTTGATGCATTGATTCAGGCACATTCTAGTACTCATGTCTTGTTACACAAAACGTATATGACTGTCACAGGTGGAGTGTATTTTGTAGCTTGCCCGGAATTGTATCAGCGTATCTCCTCTTGATGGCACTGCAACACAGTAAAATGTACTGCACTTGCAAACCGTGTTTGTATAAAATTTCTAAGGAACCTCCCTATAGTGTAATCAATGAAGTGAAGTGAGAACAAAACTTTTTCACTGTACCACTGCACTCGTCATCCAGTTGTAATCCGGTTCATTTCACAAGGTCCTGTAATGAAACTGGAAGTGAGAACACTAAGGGTTAATATTTTCTCTGAACTTCTTTTGCCAGTGGTAGTAAAGCCTGTTCAAAATGTATATTTTAATAAAACACTGAAACCTATGCTTACTAATTTAACAACAAAAATTAACCTTGTTAAGAGCGCTTTGGTTGTTTTAATTCTTCAAAACGTCATGGACTTCAGGATATACCAAATATCAGTCGATCCCACAACAATATCCATCTCTCAAAAGTAAATAACTTTTGTATCTGTTTTAAGAATTAAGAGGTAGCTAATAAGTGATGTATTAAACATTTAGACGTGTAATTGTACATTTGCCTAGAAGCTGATACTACAATCTTGCACGTCACAGACTTTACTCAACACAGGGCACTTTTATTGCTATTTGACCATCTTCATTGGACATTTACAGAAATATAATGTAACAGACAGGTACGGGAGATAAGAAAGGACAATTTAATTGAGTCTCTATGATCAGAAAAGGACTTACAATATAATATCACTTTCGTCCAAGGAGTCGCTGGTATCTTATTTTTCTGGACTATGACATGATCAGAAGAATGCAGATGTCACAAAATGTCTTAGGTTACTGAGCTGAATGAAGTATTAAAAAATATTTCGGACAAGGCTTAGAGTTCACATTTACAGTATATATATGTATTACCCGATTTACAGAATTACAGCCTTATAAAATAAATAAAGATCAGTTATAGATCATATGAATGCTGAATATTGCACCTACAGCCCCTTACACCTGTTAGAGTGCTGAGGAACGTTTTGTTCCTTTTGGCCTACTTTGATCCTACTGGCCTAGCAGTCAAATATATTTCCTTATCTGCTAAGATATCCAGCCTGGTTTAATTGTATAGCTTTGTTTCTTAAGGACTTAGGGTCGAATAGAAAGGTCAAATAATGGAATAGAGACCCAATCAATGATGCTAATAATAAGGCTGTAGTATATTATGCAGCACAGTGTGAATGTACGTGCTAAAATTAATTTTCTGTTCCCCTGTGAAACACATACGATAACACCAAGACGACACGAGAAAATGTAATACTGGTGCAAGGTTGGAAAAATGTTATCTATACTCGTACACTACTGATTCTATTCTCAGAGAAGCCGTCGTTCAGCTTGCTGAGAGTTATATGTTGCTGAAGCCATGTGTAGCTTGTAACAAACTCAAGATAAATAGATGTGTGATTCATGAACAGTGTAGCCAAAGGCAATAATTAGGAAGATTCAGCTGATAAAATATGTGCACATTAACTGAACTTTTGGTATAACCTTCGTGCAAGGCAACGACCAATGACAACCTGTGGTCAACGTGCAACTGTTCCCAATACTTTGCATTATAAAGATGTCCTAGTTGTGTATTATTGCAATATTTCCCCGTGTAGATGTTATGAGTCTTAAATTGCTTAAAAACAATGATTTTCATGTAGCACACAGAATATCATTTATTGGATTTCCAACATACAGTACATTTGCTAAGCGTGTGTTGATTTCTCGTTTTGTTATGTGTAGATATTGGTCATTACAGCAGCTCCCTAATATATGTATTAATATGTTCGTTAGGTGAGTGGCTTCCATTTTGTATGTTTTAGGAAAAAATTGTTTATTTATTCCAAATGTAAGGGACTATCTGACTGACACTCTACTTTAGGCTAAGTCTAAATTCAAATAATAGAAAGGAATTATCCATTTTAAAGAATCTCTTTAATTCTAGTCTTTACATGAACCACACACACATTACATGCAAGAAACATAGATTTTTTCCATTAAATGCTATACACAACAGGGGAATAATAATAATAATTATTATTTCACTCATTTTGTAAAAGTTGGTTGTCCTGCTCTGATCCCTGATCCTGAAGTAGCGCAAACACAACAAGCTTGCTGGGCAATTCCACAGGGAACTGGTAAGTGTGGTTTATTATGTTAAAAATAGAGATGTTTATGTGGATGGCACTCCTAGCGTGTGTATTAAATGTGTAGCATATACGAGCATAAAACATGAATCAATTTGCATCTTGCAGATTTCATATAAAGTTATTTTTTTATATGTCATCCACAGCCCTCTACAAACAGCTTTGTTTCTCGCAAACTATTATCATGCATTATTGGTATAGCTTCAAACCTACAGAGACTGCACGACCGGTTTAATGAGGGAAGCACAGAGATCCTTTCCACATTGGTCTGTTTCTCATTAAATCAACCACTTGTCTCAACTAGCTTCTCCAAAATGCCATGTGTTCATTCTTAACACAGAAATGAGTCATTAGAGCTACGGCTATGGAAACCAGAAATGATATGTTTATTTGGTTCATGGTTGTTCTATTTATTTTGGTTACTTTCATATTTGTGTTGCATTTTACAACCTACTGTGTGGAGAGATCTTATGACTCAGATGTATCCTGAAGCTTTGTGATGCCGTCAATACACTGCAAATGTCCACTCGCCTAAACAATGTTCACACTGTAGTTTAAGAATCCATGCTCTAGTGTCGTGGAAAATTAGATGATATCGACTAAGGGATTAACTCCTTTTGTGACCGGGGACAGGAAAGAAATCTGAAGGTCCACATGCCACAGCAGTAAATAGTAGCTCTGGGCCTGGAGCAACACAATCATAAGGGACTAAAAACTGGTGAAGGCATTTCCACACTTAGTCAGACCCAAGATTTATCACCTGAACATCCATGGATCATGCCCTGGGGTCCTCAAGGAGTTGACCCCTTTCCATATATTAATATGTTAATTTGCAAAGCAGAATATCCATCTTACCTATCATTTTATCATTATTAATTCATGCTGGGACAAGCTGGCAGCCCTGTTTGGAGTTGGCAAGCACATATATACTGAGGTATATCCACTTGTTTTATCTTCTCTGAGACTGACTGGCAAGTCATTGGTACCCAAGGGGCTCTGGGAGAACAATTTTTTTTCAAATTCACTGATCCAAACATAACCTAGAATGATACAAACATAGTTTTTTTTGGATAAGAATGACCATTAGCTTTAACACATACCAAACAAGTCATCCAACACAACAACACAATATAAATTATATGTCCTTGGGAACGACTTAACCTTTTACTCAACACTATATTATCCTACCACCAGCCGCAGCACGCCATCTCAGTGGGGGCCCCTGTATCACCATCTTAAAACTGGAGCAACCAAGCTCCCCTTAAAACATGACAACATCCACCAGCCATCCAAACATGCAAACCTAGATTTCCAAGGACCCCCAGCAAGCAAACCGCTGTCACAAAAGGCCTTACCAAAATGCCAGGGTTGGTGGGGTATTACATTGTCGCTTTTGCCAAATTTTAAGAATAAGATTGATCTGACCTCACAATCCTCCCCCTGCCTAAAAATGTTACCAGCTTGACCCTGTGTCTTTCTTGGCCCCTGTCAAGCTACCCCCTCACTTATGCTGTCATTTGTGAGGTTGTCCTGGAGAAATGGCTTCATCCTCTGGGATTTGCCAGGTAGAGCTGGGTGAGCCAGCATGCACTGGAGCTCCGTGCCTTAGAGTAGTGTTAGTGCAGGCCTTAATCCAGCTGGAAACCAGTAAAAATGTCTCTTCCTCTTCAGTGTTTGGCTTAAAATAAATGTAATCAATGGCTATGTCTAATATATTAAGTTAATATTGGTAGTCTAAGAAGACTATTCATATCAGGGGTCAATAGGTCATCATCACTGCACATTACACCAAATTTAGTAATGCCATACTTGCCAGATGTATTGATTTATATTGAAAAGTCTTAGGAGAAGAGCTGCTTTGAAGTGATTGTAGTCATGGCTAGGTTGTTGGCTGTTGGTAAAATGGGCCAAGTGACTATATCAGGGGTGATCACGTAATTAATAAGGTGCCAATGATGGCTGTATTTTAACATTAATAGACGTCTTACTCTAGCAAAGCATTTGAGCCAAACCCAATACCGGTGTATTCTGATACAGGATAAGTGGAGTATAGTGTGTGTGTGTGTGTGTGTGGGGGG
>VKOC01048234.1:0-18474 GCA_009364415.1 Spea multiplicata | reverse complement strand
TCCCCTGGGCCGGTCTTCAGGTCCGCGCCGAAGTCCCTGCAAGATTGCGATCTCCCCAAGACCCCAACCAGCCCTGCTCAGTCGACGCCTGATGAGCAGGGCTGTTTAGGATATCACAATCCCCCTCCAACGGCCCAAAATTAGGAAGCTCGAGGTCCGTCTCTTTAGACTTCGGCTTCCGTACTCCCTAATCACTACGCGCCGTAATTGATGCCGAGCGCCTGGATATGACGTCTTATCCCGGCGCTTTGCATCAATAGCCGGCGCGTAATGATTAGGGAGCATAAAAGCAGAGGTCTAAATTGACAAACCTCGCGCTCCCACAACCGTATGGAGGATGAGAAAGAGAAGAGATGGGGATGGATGTGTACAAGTCTGGTTTCAATTCCTCAAGCTGTGTTTCCTCATAAACATGGCAAAATGCAGGTAAAACAAGGGTGTATCCAAGTGGTAAGTGATGGAGCTGCCCCACTTGTCCCATTTCAGACTCCTTTAGAGGGGGTGAGTAAAAGCAAGATATGGCACTCCAGAGGGGGGAGGGTGGCCACTAGTGGTAGCAACTGGACATTACAGCAAAATAATCATGTATTGTCCAGGCTAGCAGTGTGGAATCCTGACACTTGTAAACACAAAGGGTCTAACGCATTTCGAATTAAAACAAGCAGAGTTATATGGGTATGGATAATGCAGTATACTTGATTTGTGTTATACAATAACATCTCTTTATTTGATTTTGTCACTTTTTAGATATCTGTCAAGCCGCCGTTGAAAGTAAATATAACATGGACATGACTCTCTTACAGTCTCTTTTCACATATAGTGGCATACCGACTTTGGAGAAACCCCCTGAACATGGTTAAAGCATGACATTAGTAACCGAGATCACACCTTGAAAATTACAAAGTGATTGACACATACAGATTTAATTTGCATATAGAAATTTATACATTGTGAGCATAAAATTGCGAGCAAATTGGGAACTCAATGATACTTTAATATAAACTTTGTACACCTGTAAGTAGGGAATAAGAACACCAACATTAATAATGCATTGCAGGTGCATGCATACCCTACTCACAGGCATGCAAGCAGTTTGCATTATTAAAGATACGACCTAGAAATGTGGAAATACCAATTTGCCCATAGTTTTTACAGTGCATATCTTTAAAAAAACTCTTAACATGCCTTAAATTTGGGGCATTGCAACATCTGAACAAAATGTACAGCAAGTACAAAACATTTCAGTGCCAGGTTCTTTTACAAACGTTCACAGCACCTTTCATCTGGTTAATAGAAGCTCCATCTAGGTTTAGCGTACTTAAAACATAGAGCTCTTTTATAGCAAACAAGGTAAGTTGTTGCTTGGAGCTAAGGGGGATTTTTTTAAATTAAATATTCATGCAACAAAAAAATACAATCACGGAAAAGAAACAATAATTACAACACGCAAAAAAAAATTAAACCCAAAACAAAAATGACAGATCAATCCCATCCCAATACCGTGTACTTCTCTCTTTAACATACACATCTTTTAAAGCATCAACAATCAAAGTACTTACAGACTCAACTGATAACAAAATGTGTTTTGCTGACTTTATATATAGGCTAGGCTTCTGAGACCCAGGGATAAGAAGCTGTGTCTTAGTATAGCATTATTACACAGCACTTTGCTTTCATTATCATCAAGATTTCCTGCCCTACCTTGAGGAGTGGATACTTTTTTCCCAGGATAGCTTGTTATTTTGTTCAGCTTATTCTGGGACACAGTTCCCTTCTGTTCCTCCATTTTATTTAAAGGGAACATATGTACATACAGAGGGAAAGGAGAGGTATACCCCAGCATCATTTACATCAAGAGTGAGGCAAGCTTAAGGCGCTTTGGTGCCTGGAGTAATTACTTAGGAATGTAATCTGTATCACCTACATTTAGCAAGTTCCCTTTCTTCTGCTTTCAGCCTCTTGCAGTCTTCTTCCTTCTGTTCTATTTTCTCCTTCCTTTACTTTTGTTCTATTCTTTGTTTTACCCTATGTCTTTTTTTGCACTGCATTTACTGTCTTTTCCTCACTTTTTCTGCTATCTCATTTCTCTTTTTTCCCCACATATTTACACACACAGTATCTACAGCATCATCTACTTGTTTTTGGAGGACCCTCCTGTATTTTTCTTGTGGTCTGTAGCCCCCTCACTGCGCTGTGCTCCGTGCCCATAAATGACATTACTTTGTCAGACAGATAAGATGTATGGACCCATCGGAACCCAGAAGGCTGGAGTAAATGATGCAGGGCCCCTCAGAACGCCAGGGCCCTGGAGCCCTCTTCACTCCATGTCCTCAGAGCAGAACAGGGTGACAGATTACACCAGGATGTTAAAAACACTGATCAGATTAGGCTTAAATGAGCCATCATGGACACCCACAGTAAATGCTGGGCACGTGTTGTGACCCAAGATTTAAGGGCAAGTTAGCATAGATAATATAGAAAGTGTTGGCAGGTAAGAAACTCTCCAGTTGGTCCCTAAAAACAGTTTTAAAACTTGGAGGGACTTGCTTCTCTGTAGGGTATGTGAGATGCGGCACAAAAGGGAAATGATGCAGAGAAATGCAAAAGGTGGAAGTGGAAACTGCAAGCAGCAGCATTAGTACCACTGATACCCAAACCCTTGCAGCTATGCAGAGCATCAGTGCTAGATCCAGTGCAGCAGCAGCGATATGGGCAAAGGCCCTTTATTCGTTGGTAAGTACCACCTGTGACGGTTCCTAGAGTCACCCAACCCCTCCGCTATTGTTGCCCTGACTTCCAAAGTCCCCTCAGTTAATGTTATCCAGTGACATGAAATTCTTTAATGTGTTATTAATAAAAATGTATATATATGCCTTATTTTGTAAAAGTTTGCACACGACACACACTAAGGTCTGAGAGATAATCTAATAAAGATAATGTGTGTGTATCTCCCAGATTTAGTGGTGCTGGTGTCCTTTTGTATTGTTAATCCCTTTACTGCCCCTGTTTTCTCTGGGAGGTATCTTGTTTTATGTTAATGTGCATTTTGCTGGATATATCCAGCCGCCTGTGTCTAAAATAAATCAGTTATTCCTTTTGTTGTACCTAAAGACTAGTCTTGCCTGGTTATTTGGGTACTGATTAGCGATATCCCTTTACTTTGCTTGGGGATATTGCCTACGGATTGCGGGGAATTATTGTCCTGAAGGGAGAAGTCGCTCTTGGCGGAGAGGGACAATCAGGTCCCTGGTCGGTCCATCGCACCACCTAACCATCCAACAGCCAGACCAGCTCCTCTAAAGTGATGACCCTATAATAAATTGGTATCAGAAAGCTGACTATCCAAGCTCAGCTGCTGCTCATCTATCACCTTCCTTGTTCTGGGGTAGGATTAATTATTTTACATTCGGAATACTGGGGAAATTCTGTCCAGTACCAATGGCCTGCCTAGTGGCATTTGTTTTGGAGAAATTCAGCATTCTGCTGGATGTGTGTATCTATTGGAGTAGTAATGCTGTTGGTGGTCCTACAATGCAAAATCTACTCTGGATTTCTTTTTAAACCTTGAGATGCTGCTCTTGTAAGTGAAATATTAGTCCAGAATGTGGCAGGGACCTCCCACCTTGAAACTCCCCCTGAATTTTGCTGAAAAAACTCAGAATTTCATCCGAATTAAAGGGTTGGGAAATTAAATTTGTTGCTCGAAAAGCAATGGGGCAAAATCCAAATGAAAATGTAATCTGAATTTAATCTGAATTCTGCTTGCCATGTACACGTCTACTAGACAGAATGATGGGAATCATTAAATACTACAACTTGGACGTAATACCTCGGTGCCAAAAATACACTTCCTTCTTACTCTTTTCTGTCTGATTGGGGACACAGCATTTTATGTTGGTTGTGTGGACAGCAGAATACTGCGCTGCATGCCATTGGCGTGGTTCCCAACTCCATCCTCATGCTTATGTCTTTCCATCTTTTATACCTTGGCTTTTTCTCTTCATATTCAGTAACTAAGCTTTTCAATAAAATTATCAAAGATTTACCCTCTATTCAAACATACTCACATTATCACACACAGATACATACACACATTTATTCTCCATCCACAAATAGACATTCTTCTCAAATAGTGTTAATTGGCCCACACAACTCATAGCCACTCTACCACCATATGGACCACAAAAATGGCACAATTTCCCACTTGCAGGCAACATCCTACATTTTTCAGACATTGTTTCAGACAGCATATTAAGCAAAATGAAACATAAGACAATATATATGTATATGATTACTTTATTATATTACAAAATATCAGTAAAGTCACTATACACCATCCCTGTTCCTTCCTTCAGCCTGCTGCATGTCCAGCCCCCTTCCAGTCTGCTGGCACCTGCCTGCTCCCCCCTTATACTCTTGTGCCTGTTTCTTCCAACATGTCCCTCACTGATCTACTGCCTACCTATTACTACTCTCTATTTCCTATCATAGCCTCTTGCCATTTGTTCCCTCTACCAGTCTGCTGCTCCACGACTGCTCCCCTTATCTATCCCCACAACCTTGGACTATTGCAGCGTCCCTATTCCCTAGTCTGTTGATTCCCGCCAGTTCTCCCCCTTCACTCTGCTATCACCTAATTTTTCCTACCTGCATATTTCCCCCTAGTCTGCTACTTGCCTGCCCCCATGCAGTTTGCTGCCTTTCTATTTTCACCTTCCTTTACCTCTCCTACTCTGTTACTGTCAGATTGTTCCTCCTCTCAGTCTGTTGCATCCTGCCCATTCCCCCAACTCTGTTGCTGCCTGCCTGCCTGCCTTTTCCCATTAGTTCTGATGGCGCCTGCTTATTGCCCCCTTCAGTCTATTCCCGTCTATATTTCCCAACTCAGTGTTTTGATGCCTGAATGTGCCGGCCTGACTGTTCTCCCTCCCAGTCTGTTGCCTTCCTGATCTCCACTGTTCTGTCTACCCATTCCTTCCTGCAAGTTTCTCCTCTAGTCAGCTGCATTCTACCTCCCCTCACTCTGGGGGAGTCACTCTGCTGCTGACGACCTGTTGCCCCTTGTCTGCTGCCATCTCTCTACCTCACTCTGCTACTGCCTGTCTGGTGACTCACAGCAATACTACTGACAAGTTCCCCCAGCATGTTACTGCCTGCCTGCTCCCCCAGTCTGCTCCTACCTGCCACCACCTCCTATCTTTGTCTGATACTGCCAGCCTGATTTACCTCACTTGCAGTTGCCTGACCAATCTTCAACTCTTCCAGTCTGCTCACACCTTCCTGTTCCTCCCCCAGCCCCAGTCTGCTGTCGATTGGCTGTTTAACCCTAGTCTGTCTCGTCATCTGTCTGATGCCACCTAACTGTTCTTATGCCCAGTTAACGTCTGGCTCCCTCTTCTGCTTCCTAGTTAGCTGCCTGCCTATCCCCCTTTTCACCTTAGACTATTGCAGTTTCCCTATCTCCCAGTCTGTTGCCCCCTGCCTGTTCCCCCACCTGCTGCCTTCTTGTTCTCTCCTTCACTCTGCTGCCTCCTGCCATCCCACCCTGTCTACTGCATGCCTATCTGCATTTTCCCCCTAGTCTGCTGCTTGCTTGCCTTTCCAAGTTTGCTGTCTGACAATTCCTACCTTCCGTTTTCCCACCTAGTATGCTGCCTTCCCAGTCCCATTTCTCTGCTGCCTATTTGTTTCCGCTAGTTTGCAGCCTGTCTATTCCTCCCTGCCTAACCAGCCTGCTTATTCCTCACCTACCTGTTCCCCACCTAGGTTTATCTCAGTCTGCCTATTCCACCCATTATGTCTGTTCTCCTACTGCAGCTTGCCTCTTCCTCCTCCCACTTTGCTGGAACCTCCCATTTCCTCCGCCAATTTCTAAAGCCGCATGCCGATTCCGCTCAATTATACTACCTGCCTGTTCCTCCCAAATCTGATCCTGCTTGCTTATCCCTTCTTGGTCTATTGCTACCTGCCAATTCCCTACTGCCACCTTCTTCTTCCCCCTCCCAGTCTGCTGCCTGCTTCTTCTTCACTCTGCTAACTGCTTGTTGGTCCTTTGTTTGCTGCCTGCTTATTCTATCTTGCACCCTCCTCCAATTTGCTGCCTGCCTATTTACGACTTACATTTCTCCCACTAGTCTAATGCTATCTGTTGCTAACTGCCCTTCCCCCTAGCATGCAACCCCTGCTTGTTCTCCCAACTCACTATGCTGCGCCTATCTGTTACTCTTCCTGTGTTCTGCCTGCCTGTGTTCTCTAGTCGTTCTCCTAACTAGTCAACTATTGCCTGTCTCTTACTCTGCTGCTGCTTGTCTGTTCTCCCCCATTTAGTCTGCTACCTGCCTAGCCCCCTGTTTGCTTCCTACCTAATATTTCCTGCCCTCCCCTTGCAGTCTGTCTGCTGCCTTCATGCCCTCTAATCTGCTTCCTACCTTTCACTCATACTAAGCAAACACCTGCCTATTCTCTTAGCTTCTGCAGCCTGCCTATCCTGTCCTACTTGTTCTATCCTCTCTGTCTCGCCTGTATGTACTGCCCCTTCATTCTGCTGCTTGCCAGTATAGCACCCTGTCTGCGTGTTGCCTATTCCTTCCTGCAATTTCCCACTCAATCTGCTGACTGCCTCTTCTCACTCCCAATCTGCTGCTCTTCGACTTTTACTCTGCTGCCTACTGATTCTATCCTGCCCGATACCACTGTCTGCTGTTGCCTGAGTGTTCTGCTACCAAGTCCATTGACTTCTTGCCTATTCTCCCCCCTTCACTGTGCAGCATGTCTATTTCTCCCTGCCAGACCCCCAAGTCTGCTGCCTGCTTATCTCTCGCCTGCATGTTCCCTAAGGCCACCGGCATGTTCCCCTCAGTCTGCTGCCTGCCTACCCCCCACAACATTGCTCACTGCCTGCTTCTGCATTCGGTTTCTCCTTTTAGTTTGCTGCTCTTTTACCCCTCCCAGTCTGCTGCTGCCTACCTGTCACTACCGCTGGCCCTTTTCCCTTACTCTGTTCTCCCAGTCTGCTGCCCCCTGTCACTTTGCTAGCTATCAGTTTCACTACTGTCTCCTACCTGCCCATTACTTCCTGCATGCCCAACCAAAAGAGCAACCTGCCTGCTCCCCCTCCAAGCTTGTAGCCTGCCTGTTCCTTTTAGCCTGTTGCTGTCAAACTGCTCACCTTCAAGTCTGCCTGCACCTGCTTAATCCCCCTCAGTCTGCTGCAACCTGCCTTTCCCGCAACCAGCCCACTGTCATCGGCTTGTACCCCTCTGAAGTCTACAGCCATCTGTCCATTCCCCAATCTTGCCTGTTCACCACCCAGTCTATTCTTGCCTGCACCCAAAACATTGCTGAATGCCTGCTTCTGCCTCCTGTTTCTGCTTTTAATTTGCTGCTATCTTACCTATGTCTGCCTCCTACTTCTTATTTCCTAGACCTCCCCAGTCTAATTCCATCTTCCTGTTCCCACCAGTATGTTCACTTCCAATCGCTTACCACCTGCCAGTTCCCCTACCAAGTCTGCAGTTCCTTGCTTTTCCTGCTCACAGTCTGCTGTTGCCTGCCTGTTCTCCTCTGCTGCTACCTGCCTATTCCCACCAAATTTTGCTGCCTGCTTGTGACCATACTGTGGGTCTACCTCTGGTCTAGAGCTACCTAATGTCCCCTGCCTGTTCTCTTTCCCAGTCCACTACCACGTGCCTCCTCCGCATCTCAGTCTGCGGCTGCATGCTTGTTCTTCCACCTTGGCTGCTTGTTCCTCCCCATTCTGCAACCTGCAGTCTTTTCCCTTCTGCCTGTTCCCCCTACAGCCTACTCTGTCCTCCCTGTTCCCCGTCGCCTGACTGCTCTTCCACCCAGTCCACTGACACCTGCTTCCCCCCCTCCCAGTCTACTGCCTCCTGTCTGTTATCTCCCCTTCACTCTGCTGCCTGTGTGCTTCCCCCAGTTTGTTGCCTGTCTTCCTTCTTCTGCATGTCCCCTCCTAGTCTGTTGCCCTCTGCCTATCCCTTACTTGCCTGTTTCTTGATGCATCCTATCTGTTCCAAGCCTAGGTCTGTTGCAGTTTGCCTATCCCCCATTCTGTTGCCGCCTGCCTGTTCTCCCACCAGTCTGCTACTGTCTTCCAGTTTCTCCTTAAGTCTACTGCTGCCTCTCTCACCCTCCAGTCTGTTTCCACTGTTCCACCGGGTTACTTCTTGCCTGTAGCTTCCTTCATGTCCACCCCAATCTACTGCCCTAATACCCCTTCCAATATGCTTCCTGCCTCTTCCAGCACACAGTATGCTGTGGCCTGCATGTTCTTCCACCTTTACTGCCTGCTTGTTTCTGAACCATGTATTTTCCTCACCGAGTATACCACTCCCTCCAGTCTGTTGCAGTTTGTGTATTCCTCATTTGCCTGTTCCTCCATTGCTGCATCCGTCCTGTTCTCTAGGTCTACTGCAGCCACACTATCCCCCCATTCTGTTGTCACCTGCTTATTCTCCTGCCCAGTCTGCTATTGCCTATCTGTTCCTCCCCAAGTCTACTGCAGCCAGCCTCTTCCATCCCCAGTCTGCTCCCAACTGCCTGGTCCCACCTCACTGTTCTCATACCTAGTGGCCCTTTTAACCCTTTCTATGCAACCACGTGCCTATTCTCCAAGCATTGCTATGTTGACACCAGCCTGGTTCTTTTCCTGTCTGCTGCCTGCCTTTTTCTACATGCATATTCACCCAAAGTCTGCTGTCTGCCCCCACAACTTTGATGACTGCCTATTCCCACCTTTAATTTCCTCTCCAAGTCTGCTGTCTCCAGCCTATCACCCTCTTCTCAATATTTTCCTGTCTGACTACTGTTCATTGAGTGTTCTCCTATCCAGTTAACATCTACCTGCCTACCTGCTGACAACTGCCTAGTCTCCCCTTTCACTCTGCTGCCTGCTTCCTGTCCACCCTCGTGTGCTACCTTTTTGCCCCCTAATCTGCTGTCTGCCTTCACAATCCCACTCTGCTGTCACCTGTATGATCTTTCCTCTTTACTCCACTGCCCGCTTAGTCCTCTCTATTCCTCCGGTCTGTTCTCCCCCTTCATTCTGTTGCCTACCTGCTTCTTCCCACTCCCATTCTACTGTCTGCATGTTCTTCTCCCTTTTTTCTGTACCCTACCCGTCTGCTTCTTGTATATTCCTTCCTGCATGTCAGTCGCCCCTGAATCTCCTTCCCCCAGTCTGCATCTGTTGCCACTAATTCTGCTGCTGCTTGTCAACCTCCCTTCTTGGTCTAGTGCTACCTGACAATCCCACTAGTCTGTTAACTCCTGCCTGTCTCCATGCTTCACAATGCTGTCGTCTGCCTTTTTCTCCTCCTATATGCGGCCTGCCCGTTCCTTCCTAGATGTTCCACTAGTCTTCTGCCTGCCACCCACCCACAACATTGCTGACTGCCTGCTTCTACCCTCAGTTTCTTCTTTAAGTTTGCTGCTCTCTTACACCTCCCATTCTGCTACCGCCTGCCTATCATCCTCTCCCTGTGTCTATAGCCGCTACTCATTTCCCCTAAGGCTGTTCTCTGGTTGCTCTATCCAGTCAATTATCACCTTACTTCCTCCCGCTCTTACTCTGCTGTTGCTTGTCTGTTTCCCCCCCCCTTCACTCAGCTGTTTGCTTCCTACCTATTATTTCCTGCACCTCCTCTCCCACAGTCTGCTTAATGCCCCCTAATCCGCTTAGTGCCTTTACCTCATACTATGCAGACACCTGCCTGATCTCTCAGCCTGTCTATAATGTACTGCTTGTTCCCTCGTTTCTGCTGCCAGCAGTCTGTTCTGCCCCTTTACAATACTGCTGCTGCCTGCCTGTTGAGCACCCTGTCTGATATTTCCTATTTCTTCCTGCATTTCCCCACTCAATCCGCTGCCTGCTTCTTCCCACTCCCAATCTGCTGCGGTCTGCATGTTCTTGCTCCTTTACTCTGCTGCCTGCCGATTCTGCCCTCCCTGGTCCCACTGTCTGTTGTCGCCTGACTATTTTCCTACACAGTCCATTGCCTACTGCCTCTTCCTCCTTCACTCTGCTGCCTGCTTACTGTCAGTTCCTTCCTCCATGTTCTCCCCAGCCTGATGCCTTTTTGCCCCAATCAGCTGCTTGCCTCTTCACATGGCCACTCTGCTTTCACCAGTATGTTCCTCCCCCTTTATTCTACTGCCTGCCTAGCCCTGCCTCTTTGTCCTGTCTTGTCTGCCAACTTCACTCTGCTGCCTGCCTGCTTCTTCCCAGTCCCATTCTGCTGCCTGCTTGTTTCCCCTAGTTGACAGCCAATATATTCCTTACTGCATGATGTCCCCGCCTAACCAGCCTGCTTCTTCCTCACTGCCTGTTGCCTAGCTAGGTCTATTGCAGCCTGCCTATTCCACACTTTCTGTTGCCACCTGTCGGTTCTACTGTCTCTTCCTCCTTCCAGTATGCTGCAACCTGCGTATTACCTCACTCATTTCTTCTGCTGCTGCATGCCTATTCCCTCAAGTATGCTACTACCTGCCTACTACCCCCAAATCTGCTGCTGCTTGCCTACCACCACCCCTCTTGGTCTATTGCTAAATGCTGAACGCATGCTGCCTGCTTACTGTCTATTCCTTCCTCCATGTTCACCCCAGTCTCATGCCTTTTTGCCCCAATCAGCTGCTTGCCTCTTCACAATGCCACTCTGTTGTCACCAGTATGTTCCCCCCCCCTTTACTCTACTGCCTGCCTAGTCCTACCTGTTTGTCCTGTTCTGCTGTTTGCATGTTCTTCCCCCTTTACTCTGCTGCCTGCTCCCGAGCGAAGTCTATAGCAGCCTTCCTATTCCACCCTTTCTGTTGCCACCTGTCTGTTCTACTACTCAGTATGCTACCGCCTTCCTGTTCCTCCCCAAATCTACTGCAGCTTGTCTCTTCCTCCTTCCAGTATGCTCAGCCTGCCTATTTCCTCACTCATTTCTTCTGTTGCTGCATGCCTATTCCCTCAAGTATGCTACTACTTGCCTACTGCCCCCAAATCTGCTGCTGCCTGCCTACCACCACTCCTCTTGGGCTATTGCTACATGCCGAACGCCGCAGCCTGTTACTGCCTGATTGTTCTACCCAGTCTACTGTCACTTGTCCCCCCCCTCAGTATGCTGTCTGATTCTTCTTCACTCTGCTAACTTCTTGCCAGCCTACCCCTGCTGCCTGCCAATTCCTTCATATATGCACCCTCTCCACTCTGCTTCCTGTGTACTCCCATTCCCCTTCTACCCTGTTGTGTCATTCGCCCCGAGTCTACTGCCACATGCCCTTCCTCTAGCATGCAACGCTTGCTTAGTCTCCCAGCTCCACTGTGCTGCACCCGTCTGTTTCTCCTTCTATGCGCTGCCTACCTATTTCTGTATGTTCCCTAGTTTGCCGTCTGTCTGCAGCTACAACTTTACTTTCCGGCCATCTGTTTGCCCTCTTGGACTGCTGCTCTCCACCCAGTCCCCTTCCTATTTGGTTATTACCCCTCATTGTCTTCCAGTTTCTCCTCAAGTCTACTGCTGCCTCTCTCACCCTCCAGTCTGTTTCCACCTGCCTGACATCACTTAACTGTTCTTGTACCAGTCTGCTGCTGCCCTCCTCTTCCCACTCCAAGTCTGCTACCACCTTCCTATTCCTCTTCCCAGTTTGCTGCTGCCTGCTTATACATGACCACGTCTGCCCCACCCAGTATGCTGCCATCTCTTTCTGTTTGCCATCTGTCTGCCATCTCTTTCTGTTTGCCTTTTCCCACCTCGGGCTATTCCCTGTTTTCCTACCCTGTCTACTGCAGCTTGCCTCTTCCCACTTACAGTCTCCTGCTGCCTGCCTGTTCTCCCCGATTCAATATGCTACCTAGTTACCCCACTACCCGTCTGCTTCTTTCATATTCCTTTCTGCATGTCAGTCGCCCCCGAATCTCCTTCCCCTAGTCTGCTGTCTGCGTCTTTATACTTTGTCTTTGGTTCTCCCTCCTTCAATCTGTTGATTGCCTGTTTAGCCCCCTTATGCTTCCTAACTTTCTTTTACTGCACATCCTTCAACAGTCTGCTTCCTTCAATCCTTGCCATTCTGCGGCCTGCCTACCCCCACAACATTGCTGACTGCTTACTTCCACTAGTTTCCCCAGGGCTGTTCTTTGGGTTTTCTCCTACCCAGTCAACTACCACCTTCCTCTTCCTGTTTTACTCTGCTGCCTCGTATCTGTTTCCCCCGTTACTCTGCTGTCTGCCTACTTAGTCTCCTGTCTGCATTCTGCCTATTAGTTTCTGCACCTCCACTGCTTCCTGCCTTTCTCCCTACTATTCAAATACATGGCTTTTCCCTCAGCTTCACTCTGCTGCCTGGTGCCCCGCCTTATTATTATGCAGCATCTCTATTATATCCTCCCTATACCCCCCAATTCTGCTGCCACCTGTCTATTCCTCGCCTGCCTGTTTCCCCTTTTCCTGGTACATACTTGTTCCCCTACTGAGTCTGCTGCTACCTGCGTATTTATCCCCCAGTCTGCTACCACATGCTTGTCTACCGACTGACCGACTGTCTGTTGCCACTAATTCTGCTGCTGCTTGTCACCCTCCCTTCTTGGTCTAGTGCTACCTGACAATCCCACTAGTCTGCTTACTCCTGCCTGTCTCCATGCTTCACGATGCTGCTGCCTGTCTGTTTCTCCTCCTGTATGTAGCCTGCCTGTTCCTTCCTAGATGTTCCACTAGTCTGCTGCCTGCCACCCACAACATTGCTGACTGCCTGCTTCTACCCTCAGTTTCTTCTTTAAGTTTGCTGCTCTCTTACACCTCCCATTCTGCTACCGCCTGCCTATCATCCTCTCCCTGTCTCCATAACAGCTACTCATTTCCCCTAGGGCTGTTCTACGGTTGTTCTATAAAGTCAACTATCACCTTACTTCCTCCCGCTCTTACTCTGCTGTTGCTTGTCTGTTTCTCCCCCCTTCACTCGGCTGTTTGCTTCCTTCCTATTATTTCCTGCACCTCCTCTCCGACAGTCTGCTTAATGCCTTTACCTCATACTATGCAAACACCTGCCTATTCTCTCAGCCTCACTCAGCAGCCTGTCTATCATGTACTGCTTGTTCCCTCGTTTCTGCTGCCAGCAGTCTGTTCTGCCCCTTTACATTACTGCTGCCTGCCTGTTGAACACCCTGTCTGCTAACTTCCTATTTCTTCCTGCATTTCCCCACTCAATCCGCTGCCTCCACAATCTGATGAAGTC
The DNA here is from genome assembly GCA_009364415.1 of Spea multiplicata. Taxonomy (NCBI): domain Eukaryota; kingdom Metazoa; phylum Chordata; class Amphibia; order Anura; family Pelobatidae; genus Spea; species Spea multiplicata. The sequence continues at coordinate 5,241 of VKOC01048234.1, read as the reverse complement.
TGCATGTTCTTGGTCCTTTACTCTGCTGCTTGCTGATTCTGCCCTGCCTGGTCCCACTGTCTGTTGTCGCCTGACTATTTTCCTACCCAGTCCATTGCCTCCTGCCTCTTCCACCTTCACTCTGCAGCCCCCAGGTCTGCTGCCTGCTCATTACTCATATGCCTGTTCCCTCTTTTGCTGCCACCTGCCTCTTCCCCCTCCCAGTCTGCTGCCTTTCTGTTTCCCCCTCTTTACTCTGCTGCCTGCCTGCTTACCCCCCTGTCTGCATCCTACCTCCCCCTGCACTTCACTACCTTTGTGCTTACAATTTGCTTCTTGTCCCATCCTCCCTGACCGCCCGGTGTCTGCTGCCTCCTGCTTTTCCCTCGACTAACTGTTCCCCTTTTTCCTGCCACCTGCTTGTTTTCCTACCGAGTCTGCTGCTGCTTCCGTATTTCTCTTCCCAGTTTGCTGCTGCCTGCCTATTCCCCTTCAGTCTGCTGTCACTTGCATATTGCAGCCAAGTGTGCTACCACCTGCCTGTTGCCCCAAAGTCTGCTGCCATTTGTCCAGCTCCCTTCTTGGTCTAGTGCTACCTGATGATACCCCAGGCTGTCACCCCCTGCCTGTCTCCCGGCTTTACTATGCTGCCACCTGCCCTTTTCTCCTCTGTATGTGGCCTGCCTAATTCTTCCCAGATGTTCCCCTAGTCTGCTGCCTGCTACCACAACATTTCTGACAGCCTGCTTCTGCCCTCAGTTTCTCCTATTAGTTTGCTGCTCTCCTACACCTCCCAGTCTGCGGCCGTCTGCCTATTACTCTCTCCCTTACTCTATTTCCACCTGCTCATTTCCGTCTAGGGCTGTCTAGGGCTCTGGTTGTTCTCCTAACCAGCCAATCTCCTGCCCCCCTCTTCACTCTGCCGCATGCCCGCTAAGCCCCTTTTTTGCTTCCTACCTTTTATTTCCTGCACCTCTCCCCCACAGTCTGCTACCTTCATGCCTCCTAATCTGCTTCTTGCCTTTCACCCATACCATGCAAACACCTGCCTTTTCTCCCATCTTAATTCTGCTCCCTACCTATCAGTCATGCCTGTTCACTTCTGTCTGCTGCTGTCTGTCTGTACTGCCTCTTCACTTTGCTGCCTGCCTGCTTAGCACCCTGCCTGCTTACTGCCTATTACTTCCTGCTTTAACCCAATCATTTGCCACCAGCCTCTTCCTCTCTCAGTCTGCTGTCTGTTCTCCCATTTACTCTGCTGTCTGCTAGTTTAGCACTATGTATTGTTCTTGTCTTTTCCTCCTTGCACATTCCCCACAATGTCTGCTGCCTTCTTGCCTACCCAATCTGCTGCCTGTCTCTTCCACTCCCTGCTGTCACCTGTTCTACCAACCAGTTTACTGCGGCCTGCTTCTTCCCGCTCCAAGTCTGCTGCCTCCTGCCACCCCCTTTTCACTGACATGTTTGTTTCTCTCATGTCTGCTGCCTGCCCATACCTTCCTGCACGCCAAACCAAAACTGAATACTGCCTGCCCCCACCTCCAAGCTTGCTGCCTGCACATATCAGCCTTCCTGTTCCTTTCACAGTCTGTTGCTGTCCCTACTGCCCCTTTAAGTCTGCTTGCACCTGTCTAATCCCTCCAGTCTGCTGCCACCTGTCTTTTCCACCTCCAGTCCACTGCTACTTGTTTGTCCCCCTCCCAAGTCTACAGCCACATGTCCATTTCCCCAGTCTGCTGCTTGCCTGATCACCAACCAGTCTATTCTTGCTTCCCTGTGCATTTCCAGTCTAATTCAGTCTTCCTGTTCCCACCATTATTTTCTCTTCCCATCTGTTGCCACCTGCCAGTTACTCTACCAAGTTTGCAGCTGCCTGCTATTTCTGCTCCCAGACTACGGTTGCCAGACTGTTTTCCATACATCACTCTGCTGTCTGCTTGTCTCCCTCATCCTGCTACCCTGCTACCTGCTTGTTTTCTCTAGCCTGCAGCATGTCTTTCCTTCCTGCATGTATCACCTGCCTCCCTGTCTGTTGCAGTCTGCCTAGGTATACCGCAGCCTCACTAACCCCCCACTTGCCTATTCTCCTACCTGATCTGCTATTGCCTAAATTCCTCCTCAAGTCTACTGCCGCCAGCCTCTTCCAATCCCAGTCTGTTCCCACCTGCCTCATGCCACTTAACTGTTCTCGTATGCAGTCTGCTGCTGCCTTCCTCTTCAAACTCCCAGTCTGCTGCTACATGCCTGCCTGTTAACTCCCTTATCTGCTTTCTGCCTATTTCTTCCTGCATGTCCCCCCAGTCTGCTGCCTTCATGATCGGTTAATCTTCTGCCTGCCTTTCCCACCATAGTATGCAACCACCTGCCTTTTCTCTAAGCTTCGCTATGCTGCTACTAGCCTAATTCCTTTCCTCTCTGCTCCCTAATTTTTCATGCATGTTCACCAGAAGTCAGCTTTGATTCCTGCCCTCAGTACCCCCTCTCAGTCTGCTATTCTCTGCCTATTGCCCCTCCCAGACTGCTTGCCTATCACAACCCTCTCAGTTTATTTCTGCCTAACTATTCCTGGCCTGGTCTGTTCACTGGAGTGGTCTCCTATTCAGTCAGCTACTATCTTCTTCTTCCCTTCAACTAACACCTGCCTGTTCTTCTACCTAGTCCATTACAGCCTGCAACCCCTTCTCAGTCTCCTGACACCTACTTATTTTCCTCCTTCACTCTGCTGCCTGCTTACTATCTGTTCTCCCCAGCCTGATGCCTTTTTGCCCCAATCAGCTGCTTGCCTCTTCACTTTGCCACTCTGCTGTCACCAGTATGTCCCTCCCCCTTTACACTACTGCCTGCCTAGTCCTGCCTGTTTGTCCTGTATGTTCTGCCTACTTCACTCTGCTGCCTGCCTGCTTCTTCCCAGTCCCATACTGCTGTTTGCATGTTCTTCCCCCTTTACTCTGCTGCCTGCTTGTTTCCCCTAGTTTACAGCCTGTCTATTCCTTACTGCAAGATGACCCCGCCTAACCAGCCTGCTTCTTCCTCAACTGCCTGTTCCCCAGCTAGGTCTATTGCAGCCTGCCTATTCCACCCTTTCTGTTGCCACCTGTCGGTTCTACTGTCTCTTCCTCCTTCCAATATGCTGCAACCTGCCTATTACCTCACTCATTTCTTCTGCTGCTGCATGCCTATTCCCCCAAATCTGCTGCTGCCTGCCTACCACCACCCCTCTTGGTCTATTGCTACATGCCGAACGCCCCAGCCTGTTACTGCCTGATTGTTCTACCCAGTCTACTGTCACTCACCCCCCCCCGTATGCTGCCTGATTCTTATTTACTCTGCTAACTGCTTGCCAGCATACCTCTGCCTATTTCTTCATATATGCACCCTCTCCACTCTGCTGCCTGTATACTACCATTTCCCCTTCTACCCTGTTGTGTCTTTCGCCCCGAGTCTACTGTTACATGCCCTTCCTCTAGCATGCAACCGCTTGCTTAGTCTCCCAGCACCATTGTGCTGCACCCGTCTGTTTCTCCTTCTATGTGCTGCCTGCCTATTTCTGTATTTTCCGTATGTTCCCCAGTCTGCACCCACAACTTTGCTGACTGCCTATTCCCGCCATCTGTTTGCCCTCTTGGTCTGCTGCTCTCTGCCCAGTCCCCTTCCTATTTGACTATTACCCCTCACTTACTCTATTTATGCCCACCTGCTCTGGGCAGGGATGATCTCCGAGTGTTCTTCTACCCAGCCAACTACCTCCTGACTCTTCCCCTGCTTCCCTTTCTGCTTCTTACTATTTTTTACTGCATATCCTGCAACAGTCTTTATTCTCCCCCTCATTCTGCTGCCTGCCTTTTCTCCCAAGCTTCACTCTGCCACCTGTCTGTTCAGCTTTCTCCTGACTATTCTCCCACCCAGTCTGCTGTTGCCTACCTCTCTACCCCCCAGTCCACTACCTTCCGCCTGTTCTCCCACCTACGTTCTGCAATCTGCCTATTACTTCCTTCATATTCTCCAAAGTCTGCTGCCTGCCCCTACAACATTGCTGACTGCCTAATCCAGTCTTCAGTTCCCCATTTAGTCTGCTGCTCTTTGCCTATTACCCCTCCCAGTCTGGTGCCACCTGCCTATCACCCTCTCTGTTACTCTGTTTTCACCTACTTACAGCCCAGGGCTGTTCTCTGTGTGTTCTCTGTGCTACCTGCCTATTACTTCTTGCCTGTTTCATCCCAAGTTTCTTGCCTGCCTATTGCCTAATCCACCTCCTAGTTATCTGCCATCTGCCATCTGCCATCTGCCCATTCCTCACTGTTCTCTTACCGCCTGCCTGTTCTCCTTCCCAGTCTGCTAATGCCTTTCTGCCTGAGTCTTTAGCAGTCTGTAGCTGCCTGGCTTTACCATCCTGTTTGTTCCCCAAGCCTATCTGCTGCCTTCTGCCAGTTCCCACCCCATAGTCTACTGACACCTGCCTGTTCCTCTTCTTCCCAGTCTGCTGATGACTGCTTGCCCCTTGACTGTAGCTCCACTGTCTGCTGCCACCCTGCTACAGCTTGCCTGTACTACCAAGTCTGTTCCTGCTTGCTCGCCCCCAGCAGTCTGCTGCCACTTGCCTGTCCCCATTATCTGTTGCCAGCAACCTGCTCCCCCCAGTCTATTGCCATCTTCCTGTCACCCCAGTCTGCTGCTGCCTACCTGTTACTCTCCTGTTTACTGTTTCCTGTCCCAGTCACTGTCTGTCCCCCTAAAGTCTACTCCCATCTGCTTGTAAGAACATATCCTTGTGCAAAGTTTCCTATCTGACCTGGTACCCAAAGTCCTGACAAAAGGTTACCTCTGGACTCACGAAGAGTCGTCCTTCAGCACTCAGGAGAGGAAAAACCCCCTGTGGGGGAAACCTCTGAGGGACCGTGGCATGAAGAACTGCCCTCCCTCTGGGCTTTAAGAGGCAAACACATGTATGTAAGTTAACTTACCTGGAATATTTGTATTACCACCTTGTTTCTGTCCTAAAAGCAGCATGCGAAAGGAGGGCGCTCATCCCCTTTGTGGAAACATCGATCTCCAAGAACGGGTACAGGAGTAGCTGTAGACACACTCTGGAGACACATCCAAGTGAGACTCTTTTTGGCATAGAGATGGGTATCAGAATTCTTTGGGCAGTTCTAGGACTAAATAGACTTTTGCAGCAGTTATCAGTATTTGCCACTGTGACATCACAACATTATGGCTTTATGATATTTAATTTCTGTTACTATTCCTTAACCTATATTTACT